>JAQMYK010000009.1:15237386-15252227 GCA_030014345.1 Clarias buthupogon
GCCTGGCCGGGGAATCGAACCCAGACCCTGGAGGTGCAAGGCGACAGTGCTAACCACTACACCACCGTGCCGCCTCAGTGATCTTCCTTCAAATTAATAGGACCCTGTGTTGACTTATACCCCAATAAAATTCAAAACCCTGCCATTTAAAAAAGGCATTCCCCACCTTTGCCATTTTAAAATATATTTTATAAACATACTTATTCTCACAGACATCTGAGTCTTTTTAAGGTTTATAGTATCAAGTCATTTTAATTCATTCATTTTATTTGTTTTATACTTGGCAGCACAGTGGCATAGTGGTTCGCACTGTGGCCTCGCACCTTCAGGGTTGAGGGTGCATGGAGTTTGCATGTTCTCCCTGTGCTTGGTGGGTTTCCTTTCGGTGCTCTGGTTTCTTCCCACAGTCCAAAGACATGCAGATTTGGCTAATTCATCCAAGATATATCCTGCTTACTGTACTGTATGTACCCCATGTCCCCTGGGACAGGCTCCAGGTTCCCCCATAACCCTGTACAGGACAATGGTAAAGAGAACGATTGATACTGTTTTTTTTTATTGCATTGTTACTCTTTAAATGTTGTCTATACATTAGTATAACATTATTGCAAATATGTTTTTGTTACATTTTGTTCATCTGAATTTCTACAGCCAACAATATTATGATAATAAAGTAGTTTCATTCGTTCTTTACCACAAAGTCATGACCCGTTTTTTTTTTTTTTACCCATCTTTCCCCAGGGTGCCAATATTTCTGGAGCTGACTGTAATTAAAACTGAGACAGCCCTGGAATATAATTGTTAAAGCGGTGTAATTTTAGTAACAGAGTACAGCTTTGCACTGCATTGTGTCCTTTGCATAAATTGGGGGCTCATTAGAAGACGTGGAGGATGAATGTCGTCTCTGTGGTTTGATTCCCCAGGTGTTCACTGGAAGATAAAAATGAAAGGCTGAGGTACAACTCACAGTCCCGGGAAGCGATAAAAGTGTGAAAAACTGGTGATACTGTACCAGTGCTTCTGTCAAAAAGCATGACAGGAGAGGAGATAAGTGAAGACATATCATAACTGTACACAGTAGATGCTTTAAGTCCTCGTCGTACTGACGCATGGCATCGAGTATCCCTGTGAATGGCTATGACTGAATATGTACACAGTCAGGTCCATAAATATTTGGACATTGACAACGTTATTGTATGTTTACAGGTAGCTAGCTACCATAGAGAAATTAAAAACAACCTAGTGTCTCTGAAACTAATTTGAGGGTATTTACTGTACCTCCAAACCCATCTCCGCCCCCCCCCCCAAACACACACTTTTAAATGGTCCAAAAGTATTGGAACGAAACAATAATCCTGAATTAAATTCACAATTTAAGCAGTTGGTTGTAAATCCTTTTTTTCCCCTCCAGTCAATGAGTGTCTAAAGTCTAGAACCCACAGACCTCACTATGATGATGTTCTTCCAGGCCTTTACTACCTCTAGATTCCTGCAGTGATTTGCCTTCATTTTTGCCTTCTGCAAGTAACATGCATTCTCAGTTGGATTTAGGCTAATCATTGCAGAACATTCCACTTCCTTGCCCTAAAAAATTCTTCATGAAGTTATGCTTCATGGTATTGTTCATTTACCCTGTCAAGCATAATGTGTTAGGCTGAATCTGAGCAGATAATACACTTACACTATGATATACTTGCATACAGTACATTGGAACTGGCAGTCATAATTGCACACGAAATACGATGAGGTGGTATGCTTCGGATCGCAAGCATCTTCTTACCGTCTCCCAACTCTACTCTTCCCATTATTCTGGTACAAGCTGCTATTCATCTCATCTATCCTCTATCCAGTGGAACTGTACAGTCTGTTTAGACATTCCTTGGCAAATACTAATTTGATGTTCCTGTTCTGAGGATTACAAGGAGTTTACATATTGTGGTAAAACCTCTGTATTTACTCTGGGGAGGTATTTTCTTGTGGTCAGTCAGCACTGTGGCCTCCCACCTCCAGGGTCAATGGTTCGATTCCCACCTTGGGTCTGTGGAGTCTGCATGTTTTCCCTATGCTTGGTGGGTTTCCTTCAGGTACACTGGTTAAAGACATGCAGTTTTCCAAATTGCTTGTAGCGTGTGTGTGTGTGTGCCCTGTGATGGGGTGGCACCCTGTCCATGGTGTCCATGGTTTAATCTGGACAATTGTTGTGAATGTTTTGGGATAGTCTAACCTGAGGAAACATGTCGCAGTTAGTTTAGCTGTTTTATTTAATGTAGCAATGTTAACATATATAATTAGCAAACAAGCTAGAGGCTAAAAAAATAAGTTTCTTACATTCTAATGTTCTGCTGGACAGAACACAGTTTATGATAAAATGAGACTCTTGTACACATGTTCTAATGTTATTTTCTATCTGCTGAGCCATCTGAAGGGCAACTTACAGTATATCTTACAATGGAAATAGTTTACACTGTTCAAACATACATACTGTATGTTACCTAAAGTAGATATTTGTTTCAAAAGCTTTATGTTGTGAAAAAAAGTGAGATTAGGAAATTTGTGTTTCTTGTTCCTTAATTTGCTATTTTGTATTCAGGATATTTTTTTATTTTTATTTCTTTTCTTTTATTTATTTAATTTGTTGTATTATTTGGAAACATCAGAAATTGTACATACTGTAATTTTATAATTTTGTCTGGCTGCTTACATAATTTCTAAAAATAAAAATAATAATCTGACATTATGATTGAAACAGTTACTCATTACTTGAGTAGTCTTTTCACAGAATACTTTTTTGCTCTTACTTGAGTAATATTTCGGAGGACTACTTTTTACTTCTACTTGAGTAATATTATTTTAAAGTACAGCTACTCTTACTTGAGAACAATTTTTGGCTTCTCTATCCACCTCTGCTCAGATCTGATGTAGTAGACAATAAAATATGAACAGCTTTGTCAATGTCCGAACAACCATTAGTCTTAGCCCCGAATGCCTTTCTTTGTTTTCATTTCTTCCTTGAATGACCAAATGCATTATTTTAATTCCAAGCAACCACAGAAGGTAACTGAATTTCACGAATGAACTATGTGAAAATCTCAGCTATGTGAATTCTCTTTTCACCTTTGTGATAATGCATAAACTATCACATAGTGAATAAAAGGAAGCAAAATACACCAAAAAATGTCTCTTAAAAATGTGATCTCAGCACACTGTCACACCAACACCTTTATCATGTACACCTGACAGAACACTGAGACCCTGTCATACCTGTTAACAACCACTGCCACTAGTGATGTACTGTAGGGTGAAGACACAGTCGTAAATAAGACACTCATAGATAAAAATATTCATATAATAAGGTCACAACAAGCTATAGGCTTAATAATTAAAATCCTTTCATTAGAATGCATCTGTTACTAAGTAACCGCTGTCTGAGGCTGCACAGGCAGGATGGAGAGCTAATAATTCTCCAGTGTGAAATAAATGAATGACTATGATCATTATGGTTGCCATTTTATTCCTCCATCTTGCAACAATCTAGACTCGGGTAGATGGGTGAGGATGCATATGCATCATTCAGTCAATAATATGGTTCAGAAAGTTTGGCACAACTTTGCAACGATCTTCATGCTTTTGGAGTTCACAGACTGACCAGAAGTAACAACTTAACTAGAATTCTGGCGATAGTGACTATATACAGTACGCTTAGAAACAAACCCTTTCAAACATAGTTTTAAGGCTCTATAATATATACTGTATAGACCAGTAAAATTTTAACCTTTTTGGTCTATATTTGGGAGCACAGTGGCATACTGGTTAGCACTGTGGCCTCGCACCGCCACGGTCGAGGGTTCAATTCCCTCCTCTTGTCTGTGTGGATGTGTGGATGATGAAGCACAGATCCCCCTGTGCTCGGTGGGTTTCCTCCGGGTCCTCCGGTTTCCTCTCACAGTCCAAAGTGATGTAGCTAATTAATGTCTGCGTGATTGTGTGTCCTGTGATGAACTGGCCCAAAATATAGGCTCCAGGCTCACATGACCCTGCACATGATAAACAGTGTAGAGAGTGAGTAATCGAGTGAATGAGAGTGTTATACTTCAAACATAAAACTACAGTACTTACTCTTTTATGTTAAAATGTTTTACCTGTGAAATCAACTGCATCATGTAACAATCCTAAACATTTGAAGTGTCATACCTGGAAAAAATTTATATTTCTGTTCAAAAACATCGTCATCAATATATTTTGGATCTGAATATTGTTATGTTTTAGGCCTGAATCTCTGTTTGATGTCTGATGTAAAAACTCCTACGCTATGTTTTTCCTCCTACACAAAAGATAATTCATTTTCCCTCTCCAATATTACCACTATTTACCAAAACCTAATATGAGATGCGATATTAAGTAATAAACCATCCAGATATGATTAAGCATATTTATATGTAATGAAAGAACCATTTATTTGTTGTTTTTCTTTTTGACTAAAGACCCTCACTGATTGGTGCATTTTTATTTTTGTTGTAGCCGCACTGAAACAAATTATGTGGACGAACCATTGTTATGGAAGAAATAATCTTTTGTATTTATTCTGACAATAACAAAAGATTCCAAAGTCGACCAAAAACATTCATCAGAAAACCAAGAGGGGTTTTCAATTATGTTACTCTGAGAGAACGATGAGAAACTGAATGTGCATGGCATACTCAAATACACCCTTCTACAGATGGTATACAGTAGAAAATGCTACAGTAGCTTTGCTACATGGTTCATCATCTGAAAAAAAAAATCATATTCTCAAACTTGTTGTTTGAGAAACTGGTTGTCCCTGATAGAAAAGGCTGTTAGAGAAAGAATGTGTGGCAGGATTTAAAAAAAAGGCAAGATTCTCAGTTCATGGTTAAAGAAGCACAAAGTCTATGAGTTTGTATTCAAGATGCATCACAGTGCATACTTCTGTTAGCTATGACCTTCTCAGCATCTGCTGTGTGATCACAGTGAGTGAGAGAGAGAGAGAGAGAGAGAGAGAGAGAGAGAGAGAGAGTGGGGTGTGTAGAGCTGTAACAAGAACATATTTCACTTGACTTCTATTCATTTCCATACCAATAAGAAAAACAGAACAACTCTGTATATTGTATAACAACATATAATAAACGATTTTGTCACTTTTCTTAGAAACCCGCTGATGACACACAGCTCAGGGAGTCTCCTCTTAAAGCTTCCATCAGACCTTCACCCTGAAGAAAGAATTTAGCAACTCGGCTTGTGCCCACCCATGTACATCCAGTCCACAAGAGCTGAGACCTGTTAACACCATTACTATGGCAACAGCTATCAACCCGTGAAAGAAGCCTTTTCAAATCTTTCTCACCTCATCCCACTGCAGTTCTCTTTTCACCACGACACGCTAAAGAAACACGCCTAGGTTCCAAAAGTGTGAAGAAGCTACGGGCGTTTGTGTTTGGTAAGCACATTATGCTCAGTCCCGGGGAATGCTGAATTATGGCTTTCTTTGAGGCTATATTGACTGAGTCCTTGACAAGATGACAGGTTTGAAATGATTAACGGTGCGTCTCATGAGGTAGTGCCGTCACGGCTTCACCACACGACAGAGCGAGCTTGTCTGGGGATGACAGATTTTAAGATGGGAGACACCTGGTGACAAAACAATGTGTGTATGCAGGAGAAGTTATTAATCAAGTTGGACTGATACCAGATTCAAATGGAGAGAGGATTTGTGATAATTTGATTACACAAATCATTTACTATTAGGGCTAGACACACTACTAGGGCTCGAGTTTCCGTTTCATATTTAATATTTTACACATTAATATGGAAGAAGGTAAAACACAGTAGTATAATATACCACAGTTCTTAATTTAATTTGTCAGTAAGTTTGATTTTTTTTAATATATAAAAAATAATAATAAAATACCAATAAAATACCAATATTAACATTTTTATACAGTATTTTCAGTGGGTAAGTGAATATATAAATGTCTAAAGTATATTGTATGTGTGTGTGTGTGAGGGTGCGGGAGAAATGAGCCGGCCTCTCTGGTTTTAATGAATCAGTCCAGGAGCACAATGATAGAAAATGGCTGTCCTGTATAGATATAATTTCTGAATAATTAAAAAAAAAAAAATCCTTAAAAAAACAGAATTCACAGTCCAATACAGTGGAAAACAGCTGACAAAATAGCACCAGGGATTCACTTAGCGATTAAAAGGCAAAGAGACAACACTGTTACATTTGGCATGTGAGATTCATTTCTTTAGACGCGGTAAAACATTTTAGCCACATGATGGCAGTGTGGAGAAATGGGACAGAGATTTAGTCAAGTGGATTGCTATGCTTCACATTGTATATTTGTGTCAAAGGCGTATAAGACTCACTTTAGAACAAATCAGACTTACAAAAGAGTTCCATTCTGGGAGCACGTTCCTAAGTCGAAAAGTCGGGGACTACCTGTACATCTGCAAAGCATCAGACAGGACTAGTATGATGGTGCAAAGGGGTGTTCAAGCCAAACCGGGACTTGTGATGAAACGTCTCGTGAATAAAAGCATAAGGCCGATTGACATTTACAGAAGACTTTAAGCACACTACGGTGATAAGACTCTTAACCGCAGTAAAACATTAGAACGGTGCAAACATTTTATAGCAGGTCCTACGTCCGTGATTGATGATACCAGCCGAAGTGGCTCAGAGCCAACTGCAGTCTTTCCTATGAACATTGAGCAAGTGGAATGCCTGATACGGAAGAGACGCATCTGTCTGTGGGAACTGTACACACCATTATTCACAAACACCACTTGCACATTACAGGAACTCAGCTACAGTAGGAGTTATTCCTGTACCTCGCTCAAAGTCATTTCCATAAGTGCCATTTAAGGAATTCCTGGGAGGCCAGTGTTTCAGACAGGGGAGCTGGCAGTCCGATCATGGCTCTGGTGTACTGAGAGAACTTTCTACAGTACCTTGATGGTATCCAAGCAGTAGTAAAACACTGGGATAAGTGCATTAGTGTAGCCAGGGATTATATAGAGAAATAACTGTGTTCTGTTATCCTGGTTCGACATAAACGCCCCCCTGTCAGTGCAAGGCATATTTATTTCCACAGGATAGCAGCAAACAATCCAAATTGTTCAAATTGCATCAAAAAGCTTGCAAGTGATCAGCAAACCAAAATTTCAAAGAGTTAAAAAATGAGAAAATAAATATCAATAAACAAGGCTTGACACATCAGGAACTAAGAATGTAGGATAAAGCTTTGCACTTTGGTGTGTGCTTATAAAGTGCAGAGTAGTGTTTGTAATCAGAACTTCAGTGACAGTGAATGGTAAGTGTGTGTGCCATGTTTGTAACCTGTCATGAGTGTGTGTGGGGAAATGGCGTTTGAGGCAGCTATGTTTGTAGGCAGCAGAGCTGGAGTTCCTATGCAAAACCAGCAGATGTTTAGGAAACATTTAAACACATTTATTACGTATGCTATGGTATAAATCTCTATATACTGTACCGTAATGAACTTTTAAAATTACTATATTTTGTATACTGTATAATAATTTCCTTTTGCAATATATTACAAATTGTTTACAATAAAAAGTTTATCGTTTAAAATAAATCACAGGATCAGCAGAAATTATTTCACCTCATCATCCGGAGTTCAATTCCCCGCTGAGGCTACATCCATGTGTATTCTGCTAGAGCCTAGAGTGCTGATTGGCCGTGCTCTCTTTTACCCTCCCACATCAATCATGAGCATCTCTAAGCTCATGCAAGTGGAAGGGGATGGATAGCACTTTCCTCTAACCCTGTTGTGGCGATTTGCCTCCGTGTTAACAAGCGATGAATCGCAAATCCTCTCTAACTCCTGATCAAGGGCACTATTTGGTGTGTGGTGAAAATGACTGTACATCCTACAGTACATAATGCACTAGCTTTCAAATTTTTGCAATTTGAATGCAACCCTAAAAACCCAGAGATTAGCTGATATTCTAAAGTGGAAGAAGTGGAGATTTAAAGAGAATGTCTAAGATTTAATGAGATTTACAGGACTGTCCACTACCTCCATGTTTTCTGGAACCTCCATGGTTCTCCTCACCTTTTTACTACGTACATAGTACCGGTAAAAGTTCAAAACTATGTTCATCAAAACATCTGAACATCCAAACATCACCTGATAAAATATCTCCAGAAACTGATTTTAGAGTTTTACTCCAAGACACACTGAATCTCTTTTTGATGTCCCACCGCAAGATCAGATCACTTAGACTAAGCCATGTCCAATGAAAATAAGCCACGATGAAAGAGACAGAACTGCTAATTCAGCCAAAAAAAGGTATGTTTTAAAGTAGTTCTTTTATTACTTGTGACCTTTGAAAGAAATTATTTGCACTTTGCCATTTTTTGCACCGGAGGTGAAATGCATCAGGCAAGCCTCAGGCCTTTCATGCAAGCCGTTTGAAGTCTTACACAATATGTTTTTTCCTGCTCGTATATATAAATGACTTTCAATTTCGATAGATAAAAGCTTACAGAAACTGTATGCATTAGACAGAATGGAAGCAAGCTTTACTTCCAAGCCTTTTTATTTTGGCAAGATCAAAGACCTGCTTTTTTACGTCAGACCATGTGTGTGTGCGTGCGTACTGAGGGTCTCGTTGCTCATGAGCTTCTTTCATGGAGTGTTTTAAAGGAGTAATGACATGAGTGTTATTGGAGACGTGCGGGGGCACTTTCATTAAGCCCAGGCTGCAGGGCCGCGCTACGCGGGTTCGGATTAATACCCGAAAATGAGATGAGCGCGAAACAATTAGTATGCTAATGGGACAGAATTCGAACAGCTCCACCTAGTACTACATGCATTAATGGAATAAAACTGCAGTCTGCTTTAACTAAATTCAACCTTCACCTTGAGAGATGCTGCAACGTCACTTCATAAGATATATATAATAAGTATATAATATATTACACTATAATAAGTTAAGTAAAAAAGAAAAAATACATTAAACATTAAGTTTTTTTTATTATTATTAAAATTAAGCATTAAAATGCTTCAAATGAACAATACAATTTTATTTAAAGATAAACTTAATAGTTATTTTCATTTCAAACATTATTAATATCATGCACTTTACCCCTCCTCTCCTCTTTTTTCCTTCTTGCAGATGCATGGGATCTGATATCTAATTCAGCCCTCTTTTCATTTGCCACACAATCAGAGCATGACTTGATCCACACTGAGCACGAACATGCCCCTGATTCTGCAGCAATTATTTCACCAGGGTGCAGACTTAACGAAACAATCACCATTAACCCTGAGCCTGACTTCAACACACACACACACACACACACACACACACAGGACGAGAGCCCTACAATCACTCTGACTCATCTGATAAACATCACTCACCCCCTCCTACTGCTGTGCTCTCCATTAGCCATTAAAACACACATTATTAATGTCAAATTGCATGGCGCCTCGCTGATGAAGGGCTGATAGCGAATATAACGGAATGGCCACAACATTTTAGCAAACGCTGTATTTGTATCCCGAAGTGAAAGGTGAAAGAAGATCATGTGCGGGGACAACACTTGTAGAAGTAAGTCAGTGTCTCCGCAAATCACTGACTATTGAGAGAATCTTAGTGTTATGTTAAAGCAGTGGAGGAAAAAGAGCTGATTCACGGCCAGCAGCGGTGTAGGTAGGCGACTCTCAAGAAGCTCATCAAAGGAGATGCTGGAGCACTCATTTAATGCCCCCGCCCTCTCTCTGTCTCTCTCTCTTTCCCTTCTGCCCTTTCTTTCGCCACAATGAGGCAGCGAGGCTGATGATTAAGGGTGGAGGATGTCGATAGGAAAGTAATCAGCTAACATTAGAATGAGCCGAGGGTTTGCCAACTCCTGACTGCAGAGCATGCATCACCTGCCTGACAGCTACAGGAATTAACGATGAGAGGAGAGGAGAAAGGAGGAGAAGAGAACAAGGGAGAGAAGAAGAGAAACAAAAAGAGGAGGGGAATGAGGATAAGAAGTGAGAGAAAAGTAGAAGAGAATAGAGGAGGGGGGAAAGAGGAAAGGAGAACATAAGAAGGGAAAGTAGAAGAGAGGAGGGAAGGGAGGAAAGAGAGCGCAGATGAAAGTGGGGAGGTAAAAAAAAGAGGAGAGAAAGAAAAAGGATAAGAAAGGAGAGAAATAAATGAGAGGAAGGGAGAGAAGAAGAATGGAGAGGAAGGAAAAGGAGAGAAAAGGAGAGGGGATGTGGTAAGTGAAAGAGAGAGGAAAGAAGAGCAGAGAAGAAAAGAAATGAAAAATGAAAAGAGGAAGAAAAAAGCAAAGGAGGGCACAGGAGTAAAAAAAAAGGACGGGATGAAAAATAAATAAATTAGGGGAGTGGAGATGAGGAAAATTATAGCAGAGAAGAGGAAAAAAGAAGATAACAAAATGAGAGGAGAGAGGAAAGTAGAAGAGGGGAGAGGAGAACAGAGGAAAGAACAGAAGAGAAAAGAGGGGGAGAGCAGAAGGGAGGGCAAAATAAGTAAGAGGAAAGAAGTTATACTGTAGTAAGCATATGAAAGAAGAGGAGAAGATTAAGAAAGGAGTTTAACAAGAAGGAGCATGAAGGCAGAATATAATGAAAAATAAGAAGAGCAGAGAGAAGAGAAAGAGACAGAAAGCATATCCAAGAAGAAGGGAGAGCGGAAATGAAAGCACACAAAGGAATGAAATGAAGAAAGAGGAAAGGTCAGAATGAAGAAGACAGACTGGAATGATATAGGAGAGATTGGAACAGAAAACAAGAGAAGGATAAGGAATGAAATAATTGAAACAGAGGAGAGATGAAAGACAGAAAAGGAAATAGGAGAAAGGAGAAGAGAGAAGAGAAGAGCATGGGAGAAGAGAGGTGAACAGAGGAAAGAGGAGGAGAGGCAGCATTCAAAAGAGATCAGGGAGAAGAACAAGAAGTGAAATACAGAACGGTGAAAAGAAGAAAGGAGAATAGAAATAAACAGCGAGATCAAAATAATGGAGAGATGACAAAGAGGAACATCAAAGACAAGGAGCATATAATGATCACACACTACTCTATTCTCACATAACCAATACATTTAATATTTTTATTATTATTATTATTATTGGAGAAGTGAGCAAAGTACACAAATCATGTATTGTACTTGAGTAAAAGTGCAGGTCCTTAATGTCCTTGAGTACTTAAGTGAAAGTACAGAAGTACTTACCTTCAAATTTACTTAAGTATTAAAAGTACAGGGCTGGTATTGGCATAAAGTTGCCTTTTCCATTAAAAAAGTCTCTTAAATCTCTAATAGTCAGCAGGTGGAGAAACTCCAGACTCAAATACTACACACCTCTGTGGTGAAGTAACGCAATGGCAAGAAGAACTGTAGTTAAGTAAAAGTACTGACATTTGCTGTACTTTTCAGTGGAGTAAAAATAAAAAGTACTGTATCTTCTAATAAAACTACTCAAAGTATAGATATGTGAAATATGTACAAAGTACAGCAATGAAAAACATGTACTCAGAGACCTTGCACCTCTTCTTCTTCTTATTATTATTATTATATATCGTTATTATAGACTCAATATACTGCACTCAATATGATGCAGTGAAGACATCCAGGGAACTATCCTTGAAGAACTGGAGACAGTCCATCACATCGCACACACACACACTCACACACACACACACATACACACCAGAGCTTAGATCTGCCCCAGGACCCACTGCATCGCCATGTCCTCCCCTAAATCATTGTCTTTGTTAAATGAAACATAAATCAACATGGGACAAATGAGTCATGAGGTTTAAGAACCTCCAAAGATCTCCAAAGAAGAAAAGTTACATGCAAACGTAACAAGACACCAAAACATCGACACGAACACGTGATGGAATGTACGTCTACAGAGACAAGCCAGAGATTTGAAGTAACCACAGACATCACCACAGACATTTAAAGGAAAGTGATAAACTTGCCAGGTAGTTTGCGGCGGTCAACCCCGGAAATGATAGATCAAACCGGGTAACCTGCGCAGGCTGTAGGTAAGGGAAAAAAAAGAAAAAGGAAAAAAAAAAAGGAAGAAAAGACAGTAAGTAGAACCAGCAAACGCTGTAAGAGGAAACAGGGGAGGGTGATGAGAACGCAGTCACACTGATGAGCCACGACAGAGAAAGACAGGAGGAGAGAATAACGCGTTATTTGGCTGATGGTGAGCAATCACAACGATGTGTTATGTGAGACTACAAAGCACTTTGGTAAGTCACTCTGGATAAGCGTCTGCTAAATCCTTTAAATATATAAAGAAAGAAAGACCTATTTGGGGGTACAGAGTAAGTCTGTATGCAAGACTTTTTAAAAAGTTACATACCAATCCCACTGGAGAAGCTGAACAAGATACATACAGTACCAGTCAAAAGTTTGGACACACCTTCTAGCTCCATGGTCATTCCTGATTTGTATTTCTTTCTACATTGTAAAGCAATGCTGAAGGCATCTCCTTTGAACATTTGATATTGAGATGTATCTGCTACTCATAATCTATAAATCCTTTATAACAGCTCTAATCCAAGGTGCTGTTTTGTTAATTGGTGATTTCTGAGGCTGGTGACTCTAAATTAACTTCTCCTCTGGAGCAGAGGTAAGTTTTGGTCTTGCTTTCCTGGGATGGTCTTCATGAGAGCCAGTTTCATCATGGTGCTTGATGTGTTTTGAAAATACACTTGACACAATACTGTTCTTGCAAGAACTATTCCAGAACAGCTGAACTTTGTGTCTTAAAATAACAACTGGCTGACGTTGTGATTGTTTCTTAATTCCCTAATGCCATGTGTGTTATCTTCAGTATTGTTTAATAAAGAAAACAATGAATTAGAAGGTTTATCCAAACTTTTGACTGGTACTGTACTTGATGCAGATCAGCTATAACATTACAACACAACAAATTATGCCCAATACTGTGTATGTTCCTCTTGTGCCACGTGGGCAGCTCCGCCCCCTCAGGGCACGGATCCTCAGAGCATCTAGCAGTGTGCTGTGGTGTGGTGTCTGGCACCAGGACGCTGGTAGACTCTGGCTCTTTGGCTGTTGGGCCCCATGCATGTTGGTTGCACTGGGTGTTCTGGTGCCTTTCGTGTCATGTTTTTGGGGTGATTTCTGCTATAATGACTATTCTATAGGATCAAACCAGAAAGGCTGGACTTTGCATCCCACAGGAAGACATGAGCCTTGAGTGCCAGTGATCCTATCACCTGTTTACTAATATATATTTAATAATCAGTTTTATTGTATTGATGTTATGCTGTGTTAATGTTATGGCTGATCGTGTGTATATACTGTATAAACCGTCCTGAATTTCAAAAATAAATAAAAAGGCGGTTCTAAGCAGCATCGTTCACAATGACTATGACTAAACAAACAGTCACGAGATGTTTCACTAAATACATATTATTTTCCCACAAGTATGAATGAGGATCTGAGTAGGCTCCGAAAAAAAATCTGTTGAAAACCTGTTATGTGTTCTGGACGTGCCTCATCTCACTATACAGCAGGGGGCCTAGTGACACCCACAGAGGTGCTATCTGTTTCTCTTACTGAACATCAACAGTGTAACAGGATAGGAGAATTTCATGATGAGGAAGTCTGGCAGTTAAATACCCCTAGCTAGCCATTTTGGAGTTTTGGTGCCATAAACAAGTCCACACTTGGTTGATTCTCAGCATGATGGCTTACATGTGCCCAGGGGGACAGTTTACTTGAATGTTAAATGGTTATGGGGCAATCAAACAGCAAATTTTAAATAAAACTTCCAGAAGTTCCAATTAAACTTGTTTCTTATGGCTTCTTAAGCATGGTTTGGTTCAATGCACTCTCTCTAATGATGTCCTGCACTGTTCAGTGGACAATACTGGAATGGGATCGGTATAATCTAGTCAACAGGTACTGTACACTTTTTCTGTTTCTATTTCATGTGTATTATCCGTAAATGATTATCACAATAACGCTGTATAAAATAAGAAGCATTCACCATATATCTGCCATATACAGTACAGTACAGTGTAAATTACTACACCGTGAAATTCTTTCCTTGCATATCTCAGCTCGTAAGGAAGCTAAACACAGGGCCAGAGTGCAGGGTCAGCCATAAGACAGGGCCCCTAGAGCAGCTAGGGTTAAGGGGCTTACTCAAGGCCCCAAAAGTGGCATCTACGTAGGTGGAGCTGGGGATTCAACCGCTGACCTTCTGATCAGTAACTCTGAGCCTTACCCTCTGCACAACAAAAAAAGTGGAAGTTTTTCTATATATAGACATTATCCAGTTCATGGGCGTAATTGAATAAAATCTCTTTGCCAGAACAGAGGTAGTAGGCTTGCCTCATCTTTCTTATCTTTTCGATAACAAGCTAACTCACACTATTCATTTATCTTCTGTAACGGCTTTATTCTGGGCATGAGCCTATTGAGTGCAAGCCAGCAATACATCCTGGACAGAACTCTAGTCCATTGCACAGCTACATGCATGAACACACTCACACATTTATTCACATCTAGGGAGGAATTTACTGTACGTATATATATATATAAAGTATACATATAAAGTACTGTGCAAAAGTCTTAGGCACCATATTATATGCTGTACCAATTTTGTTATATATGTTTATCATGTCTACATAATTATGTACAAAATCATTCAGTATTTCCATATATAACTAAAAGAAATAACATTACAGTAGAATATATGCATGGCTGTAAAGTCAATATAGTACAAGACAGACCAGTTTTCAGATGGAAACAAAAAACCTAATGTACGCTCCTGGGATTTGCATAAAAATA
>JAQMYK010000009.1:15252327-15262577 GCA_030014345.1 Clarias buthupogon
TTTCTCAGTTTAAACTTTTGTTCCGTGATTTATGTTCTGTTCTGAATAAAATATTGACATTTGCCATCTCCACATCACTGCATTCAGTTTTTATTCACAATTTGTTTAGTGTCCCAACTTTTTTGGAATCCGGTTTGTACATAATTATGCAGACATGATAAATATATATAACAAAATTGGTACAGCATATAATATGGTGCCTAAGACTTTTGCACAGTACTGTGTATATATTTCCCCCTCTCAGTAAACAGTCCATTTCTGCACACTATCTTTCATTATCTTTTTAAGTTGATGTCATCTCTTGTCTTCAGCTGCCCTATGTTTCTTTGTGTACATTTGATAGTTGCGCTATAATTTGATTTGGTGCCTCACCTCCACTCTGTCCCATTATGGTGCGAGTCCCGATTGTATCCAGGTGCTCTGTGTTTAGTTTCAAATGAATTTTCCTATTCCCCAGTGGACAGCACTGAAAAAGTTTCACTGGTAGTAACCCTGTGAGGCAGCAGCGCCACCCACTGAGCAGTTACTAAAATTATAATAATAATAGATTTTAAACTAGCTAGCTGACTAGCTCTCTTAGGAGTGGCTTTAATGGTCCATAAAAATGGAAATACACTGCCAACAAAGGCTTATTCCCTTATTGGTCTTCAGGGACATTATAAGACTTAATGAAATTTGTTAAGAGTCAGGTCAATTCAAGTGTAAACATACACAATTTTGATGCGTAAATCAATTTTGTACCTATTTTATACTGCCCAGACCTACTGAGCAAAGTAGGTGAGCAAATATGTGCTGAGCAAATATTAACGGACTGTCCATCTAATCGATAATCTAAATGCTAGGATAACATGCATAGAAAACATCTGTCAACATATGTGAAAGTGTTGAGCAATATACAGTAAGCAAATACTGCTTGATAAGATCTCACGTCTTATAATCGTCATATTGACGATCTCTTAACCCAGTGTAAGAGAAAAACTATATAAGTGTATAAGTATATATACGTGTATACAGTAATACAGTTATATATAACTATATAAGTGTATTATATACAGACTTATGCTAGTAAGGCTTGCTGGTTAATACTGTATGTGTGCCAAATAAGAAATATCTACTGCAAAAAAAAAAAAAGTCAAAAACTATGTTTAGGAAATTATTTCAATAAAGACGTACGCCATCCTGCAAGTTAAAAAAGCAGGAAAATGTTTTGGGAGATGCTGACAGGGTTTTTAAGCACTACATGCAGATATATAAGACGTCTGGGGGAAAAAAAAAGAGAAGAAAAAATAAGACAAATTGCACCATCTCTGGAAAAGACGGTATAACGAAACAGCTGCTCTTAGCATCAATTGATTGAAACAGATTCAGATTTAATAAGCCCTGAGTGCTGGTCTGATTAGTCATGGAAAGTTGTGGTTAGTAGTTAGAGAAAGTGCTGGGTACGCTCTAAACTTTCAGACTCTGAAACCAGAAAATCTCACTCAACACAAGCAAAGCCTTTTACCACAAGACCACCAAATCACCTCCTGCTTCCAGCTAACAGAATGCTGAGCTCATGCTCTTCCCTAAATGCCTATAATTTCATCCGAACCATAATTAACACCACTGTTTCTGGTGGGGATTTTCCACAAGCCTGTATATGCAGCATCATCAGAGAAAGTTAAGGCTAAAGGCTTTTTAAAAGAGTTAACATACACACAATCCCGTTGTTTAAAAGACTTTGTAAACCATAATGAGGGTTTTTTTTTTTTTGTAAAACATAAACAGCTTGAAGCATTGGACTTCAACTATACAAATGAGCACATATATCCTATTTGAGACCTTGCATTATTAAACTAAAGTGAAATAATAGATTAAAACTGCAATCAAATGAGTCTTATACATGTCTTTAAATTATAAGTGATATCTGATTAATGTGTATAAATACAGTACTAGTTAGGCAGATATCACACTGTTTATAAAATTATGCACTGTAAGAATATCCATAATATTTAAAGCCATTTAGAGCATTTTAATATCCTCAGCATGTAGACAGACTGCCATCTGGTGGCCAAGCTGAGAAGTAGCACTGTTACAGAGCCGGCTAGAATTATAGTCCATGATAAAGCAAACATATCAGACTGCTATTCTGTTTCAAAAACAAGTTTTAAGTGATTCTCTTCCGGACAATGGCATTCAAGAAAAAGGATGAGTGGGAGACATATGGAAGACCATGGCAGCAGTCTCTCATGGTGTTTCTGATGGTAAAAGGACTCACCTTCAGCGGTGAGATGTGTGAGTGTGAGACGTAGCCATGCACATTCTCAATCTCCGACAGGTTCCTCTCTGATACATGCACCAGCTCTGGAGCGCGCGCCTCACCGGTCAACCGAGGGTAACTGTGCTCCGGTGGGGACTCGTCATCCTGATAATGATACTGAAGAAGAGGGAAGAAGAGGGAAGACAAGGGGACAGGAGGAAGGGGGAAATAGAGAATGCGCAGACATGTAAATCATTAAATGATACATTAATGATTCCTAATGTAAACTCTAGATGCTGCTATACAGTATATGCGGCAATATATATTCGTGGTCCATATTAATCACAGGAATCCCTGTACACCTGAATATGCATACAATTATCGCATCAAGTCAACCATATGGCAGCAATGCAGTGCAGAAAATCATGCATATAGAAGTCAAGAGATTTGAACTTAATGTTCACATGAAAATAAAAGCATCAAGAGTAGGAAAATGTAAAAAAGTGGCGTGAATGTTTACACAGAATGGTGCAAGGCAGGAGCGAAGATCAAGCCAAGTAACTCAAATACACATTTTTTTAACACTGTGTGAACACAATACACAACACATCAAATTTTAATGCAGTTATAACAGTAACAGCAGAAGACCAGCTTAGAAATCTGAGGCAACAGCGGGCACGGGCGCACTTAAAGACATTTCAGAGCTGTTGAAGAGAAGGGAAAAAAGACCATGTCATTTTTTTCTAGTCTTTTATTGACTGGGCAGTTTTGTAACTGGCTTTGTTTTTTTTTTTTGTTGTTGTTTTTTTTCATTAATCGCACCATTCTGTGTAGATTCTATAACGGAAGCCTGGTAGCATGAAGCATTTGCAAATAATATATGTGTACAGTAAGTATATGCTGTGATTCCAAAACCATGATACTGGCCTATACAGAATAAAACAGTCGTGATAAGACACGCCCGCCCCTGAGAGACGTCTAAGAGCAAGCTTCATTTAGCATGGGTGAACAACGTTTAGTGAGTAAGCACATGGTTCTCGGTGGAGGCAGTGCAGCCAGTGGTGCATTCAGGAAGTTCTTCTGAGACAGGTTCTACTGCTTTCAAGGCATGCAAGCAGAATCTGTGAAGCAGTTTGCGTTTGCAGGAAGCAATTTTTAAAAAAGTGCAAAAAAAAAAAGAAAGTGATGCAAAAAGCTAGAAGCATGAATGAAATGAGGTTTCGATAATGACGGCATTCCGTCTCACCCAGGGCGAGTTCATCAGGGCCGGGTTCGGGCTGGGGTTCATACAGGCCGGAGTGTGCTGGGTCTGTTGCTGGGAGCCCTGAACTGCCGGCGGCCTGTTCTGGAAATACACACAGATAGGAATCCAACCGTGAATCTCCAAACAGAATTAAGTATTCCACTTACACCAGTTACACACCACGCACGTCAGACATCCCACAAGCACAAGCGGGCAGAGAAGCCTTGATATGTGGCCAGAAGAAATTTTCATAAACATCGATAGATAAGATGACGCACAAAAGGAGACAAAGTTTATCTTGGACTATGCTGATTTAAAATTCCTGCAAGACTAGAAAAAGTGTGTGTGTGGGTGTTCACCACGGCAAACAGATTCAGTACATTATCAGTCATGGTCATGGTTATTATTAGACACGAGGTTTATGATCCCTGTGCTGATGCACAAGGATAGTGTTATTTACAAGCAGAAGTAGAATATGTCCCAATTTTTGTCCCAAAGCTCTACACATGTTGCACTCCGAAGCCAGCGAACAGGAGCACTGCGGAGATAGGGTTGATCGGTATTCACACGTTACAAAAGGTCATTGCTAGGTCCTCATCCTCGAAAACGTTCCAGAAAACTTTCAACCACAATCACATGTCTTAAACTGACGCATAGCCAAAACAAGATCGAAACCCTACGAGTAACCGCAACCTTACACAGTAATACACTGGCCTATCACATCCATGCCACTTGAAATCATTACAGCTAAATGTATACAATAAAATCATCTTTTCTAGTCTTTTTATCCTGACTGTTTACAGACAATAAAGAGACCATATTGCAAAGCAGTGATATAGGCTTTCATTTCGCCTATACTGTAGATGGCATGATAAACTAGGTATGGTTGGAATGAAAACCTACAGCCATATAAGCCACCCTTTAAGGATAAGATTGAAGACATCTTCCAAAGATGAATGCAACTTATCAAATTTCAATACTAATCAAATGAAATGATGCGCGCCGGAATGAGATGAAATAATCTCTCTAGGCCACACTAAAGGGTACTAAAGTTATGAGCGAAATCTAAGCAATATTGTGCTACAGTGATACAATGGAACCTATTGTGCCGACCTTGCTTTTGCATATTGGCCAAATTTTCCATCTCTTTGACTAAGTGTTTGGTCTTGAAATGATTCATTTGATGGGAGAAAAATAAGCTTTAGAAAAACGATTGCAGTAACTTTGGTATTTAGGCCCATTAGAATATTTAATCAGAACATCTCATACATAAATATAGCACATTAAAATATACGGACATTAAAATGTGTCAGTGCCAGAAACACATATTAATCTGGTAGAGACACATACAGACGGGAACGGAAAAGAGATAAAAAGCAGAGACACGGCTGCGGAGGCGTCTGACGTCCTCAAGCTAGAGCTACTGCACCAACAACTGATGCAACTAACAACAGTAATGTAACTGCAACAGAAGCACTTCAACATCCTACATTCTGTCTGTCCCTGGAGGAATATGTTATTGCATAACAATGTTCAATTACATGTTTTATTCCATAATCATTTCTTTAAAAAAAACCTCACTCACTTACTCCTTGTCTATACCGCTTTATCCTGTGTACTGTATAGTGTCACAGAGGGCCTGGAGCCTACCTATTCCAGGAGACTTAGGGCAGGTACACCCTAGACGAGGTGCCAATCCAATCCATCGCAGGGCACACACACATACTGTACACACACTCACACACTATTTGGGAACGCCAATAAGCCTAATCTGGATGTCTTTGGACTGTGGGAGGAAACCGGAGCACTCGGAGGAAACCCACCAAGCACAGGGAGAACATGCAAACTCTAACCAGGAGCCTGTAGGTGCGAGGCGACAGTTGTAACCAGTAAGCCATCGTGCCACCCTTAAAAAAACTTTTACCACAAATATTATACTTTACATACAGCCTATAACGTCCCAAGAACACATTCTATTAAAAACCGTCTCACTCAAATCTTTCATAACTGCTGCAGGACGAAGCAGATCAGCTCACAGACACGTGCAATTAAAGTATGACGTACTTGTTCAAAGCTCAATAATAACTACAATGAGAATCTGCTGTGTAATAAGAACTTGTAATATGTATAAGGACATAAAGTTAGTGCCAAAGTTATTACACTGCACACTTATGGAAACAGAGCTGAATGGAGTGAATAGAAAGTAATTACTAGAAAGAAGATGAGCTCTTTGGGGATTTTAATAAGACACAGACAGTGCGGTGGGATCTGCCCTGTGTAAAAGCACTATTATTTCCTCCTATGAATAAAGCGGCCTACTCTCTGTCTCACAGCTCATGCCAAAGAAGTTTTCCTCAAATGACTATATTCAGGTATTATACTGCTTCATAAGGGACACTTATAAAGGAACATATATAATATTGCAAAATATATATTGGAAGGTTCAGGATTATAAACCTTTATTTGAAACTCCCTCATTGTTCTAATTAGTGTTTTGCTTATGTATTTCCAAAAGTTTTTTAAAACAATGTTTAATTATTATTTTTTTTTATAAAGATAATACGTTTGATTAATAAGACTGTAGCTATCCAACAATCAATATTTAGGATGAAGTCCTTTATTATTCAAAACCTGCTGGATCCAGCACAAAAGACATCTGCAGTGCTCTGATGTTACTTGTTTAATCCATGCCTTCTTGTCTGCTCTTCATCTACAGAAGAGAGTTTCTTGATTGTCATTGTCCAACAGTTTTATAATATGTTTAGGTCTAGTTTATTTTTTTAGTTAATTAGCACAGCTCTTCGGCCTGGTGGGTTAGAGCTAAGTAGTGAAATAATCTTTATTTAATAAAAGTTGGAAGCTTAAGCTGTACTGTAAATATTTTGGTATGTAACACAAAGTATAACCGCTTATTACAGATTTATTAGAGGTTTAGATACAGTAAGACCGTTCTCTGATATATTGAAAAAATCTCAACTAACATGTTTAGTTACCTACTGTAACTGGAAGTTAAATCAACTGGACTTCTTTCTTGTACAGACATATTCAGTTACTTTAAATACTGTATGTATATTTATATTTCCCCACAGAAAGTCTGTACACTCTAATACTTTGTTAGATCACATTTAGCTTTGATCACAATACGGTGACCAATTCAAGTCTGAAATTGATTCCTCATGCCCAAAACCACTCTTTCACAATCTCACTCCTGGATTATGGCCGACACCATTCGGATGGTCAGCTGACTTCTTTTTATACATAACATAACATTGCTGAGCCGAGAGCTGACCAACTGAAGCAACATCAGATCATAATACCACCTACAGAAGCTTGTACGGTGTCTCTATGCAGAACGGGCGCGTCGCTTCCTTCTTACCCTGAATCACTCATTGCTCTGGAATACGGTCCAGTATTCATCACTATTCTTCCAGGTTTTAATAACGTGTTAAAGGATTAACATCACACACACACACACACACACACACACACACACCTTTTAAAAAAACATAAAAGTAAAATACTTTTCTTACTTGCACCTCTGGGAAATAAATCACCCGAATCTGTTTTCATGATGTTTTTAAAATTGAATAATAAATTGCTTGAAGCAGTACTGACAAAAATGTTAATTAAAAAAATCCAGATTCTATGAATATGCAAATTGTTAATATCCCTAACTCTACTGCCACACACCCTTCCAATGTTAAATTACTGTGATAACAAGGTCCTTTTTCTTTTTCGGGCTCATTCCCTTCCTTAGGGTCGGCACATTGGATCTTTAGATCCGCAAGTTACTGGCACGGGTTTTACTTTGGATGCCCTTCCTGCCATGATAACAAGGTTAATACTCTCCTGATATTTATGGTGACACTTGACAGGCTTGTATATTTTATAATACTCTACCGTGTAACCAGGCTCAGAACCTCTGCTTCTTAAAAGGATATGACGGATTTGGTGCAAATCCAAATCAAAAAGAACCAAAGCACAAAAACAAGTTTTCACAAAAATTTGAACATCATAATACATATAAGTTGTGTACAGTAAGTATTCAAGCTTTGTGTGATGTGAATCATGGAATCAGCATTCCCTTAATTATGCATTTCATGCAGTTGCACTCGTTGAATATCACAGAGCATGCAGGTCACATGATGGGGTTCTTCCATAGCGAGCCTGGAAGATCAACTGCAGTTGTAAATTGACTGACAGCCCAATAACACTGTACTGCCACAATGAACACGATGTCACAACCACATTATAGAAGTCAAAGAGAGCTTTTCGGTACTTTTAAACCACAGCATTCCCGCATCTCCGTGATCTGCCGTGCCTGAGAAAGATGCCGCAGGAATTCAAGCATTTTAGCTGATGTCACTATTTCAAAATTGGTGCTTTAATACCAGTACCATCATGAATTTCAATATTTTTTATATGTTTTTAATACTTTTTGGTGCCTTCTCTCTGAGACAGAGGAACTAAATGTGGGTCAATTGGTTAGAAATAAATCTCATGATGAATGTGATTAGAGCAAAACATGAATTTGTTTGTGAGATACTGTACCTTTAAAACAGTTACAGTAGTCTAGATTAGATAGATCTTAATCTAGAAGAATAGAGTCTAATATAGCGGGAATAATAAAATAAATTACGTTTTATTCATATTTGCTTGCAGAAAGAAATTACAAATAAAAACAGCAGCTTGCCGAAGTTACAGTACAGTAATACTACTCCAGGGTTTTATGAGGCTCAGTAAATTTATATGTGTAATCACTCACTTAAAAACATGCATCATCAATAATTTAATAAAATGCAATAAAACGTACATAAATCCTGTACCTTGAGTGTATTTTAACATTGCATTACATCCTGCAAATATTACACAGTTGCTCAGGTAATGCAGTGTTTCGCTGCTTCTAATTGATTCTATTAGTACAAGGGGAGTTCAAGTCAAACAAAAAAGGTAATTTTTTTATTATACAGAATAATAGAACATATTTATGAGAATAAAAACTACCGTTATTTCTCTATATACTAATTCACTTTTCCAAGAATTTCACCAGTGCAAGTTTTCTCAGTATGCCATGATCAGGCTGCCTGCTTCATGTCTGAAATGCTGGCCTCCCAGGAACTCCTTTAATGACGCAACTCATTTAATGGCAAAACTCCTTTAATGGGACTCGATTAATTGAAATCTCTTGAAGCGAGGTCACGACTGTACTATAATGTGCAAGTTGTGTCCGTGAACGATTGTGTGAACAAGCAGAAGCATCTCTAGCATAGGTTGTTGATTTTCAAGGATCAGTTGTTCCACTCTACATTGGGATCTGAGCCACCTCGGCTGGGATCGTCATTCACGGACGTAAGGTTTCATTAAAGCATTTGCACAATTCAAATATTTTACTGCGGATCAGAATCTCATCAACGTACTGTGCTCCAAGTTTCTGTAAATGTCAATCAGTTTTGTGTCTTCATTCTAAAGATTTTTCAAGTCACAGTTTCACACTCTCATATAAACTTTCATATAAGCTTTTGTGATGACCCACATTTTTTAGAGTAATTAGATTCAGCAGGTTTTAACTGCTGAATACTGTATATTCACGTGTACTTGTTTTCCCAGACACCCCACAATACAACAGTGCACATTTTGCCCATTTCTGTGTTTATTTCTTATGAAACAGAGCATCGACTCTCAAATATACAGTGAATGTCCCTACCACACTTTAAAACTGCATGCACAGTGCTGCTTTGTTTAGGCCCTTGTCTTGTTCACCCACTACATGACCTATATATACACTACATAACATTATATATTTGTGTGGGCATTTCTTCAAGTCTAGTTTTTGAATAAAAGGGAAAGAAATGCTCAGCTCTCTCTGCGGTTGCTCATGACACACTTAATGTGGCTCATATAACAAACTCACTCAGTCAAACATCACTGCTGTCAGCACTGATCCTTATTAGTCAGATCATATAGACATGTGCATCATTAAAGTATTGATTATTTCAATATGCTGGTATAGTACTGTTTTCAAAATTCTAGTACCATTGTACTTTTTTTCATTACAGGTATACCATGCAAAACAACTACAGCTTATTGCGTTTCAGTCCCCGGGCCAGACTTTTAAGATATTCAGTAAAATTTTGGGGGAGTTTATTTGAATTAAAATATCTGTTCATTCAATCAGATATTGTACCAATTTTTATTGGTTATTTTTATAATGACCAATTAACAATGGGAATACAATTCCCATTGTTAATTTTAAAAAATAATACTTTTTATGGAACTGAATTGAATTGAAATGTTTTCGTTACATCCCTACTCAATAAAATATTTATAAGTATTCAAAATAAAAATAAGAGCTAACAGTCCAATCATGGCTACGATATAAATGCTAATTCTCACAGAAAGCTGTTGGAGTGTCTTTAAGTTACAAATGCACTTCTATTTTAGCCAGTGTTTGGTGGTCTTTTGGGTGCCCCCGGTCTGCACAAAACTCCAGCATGGCAGGTGAGAGACCTACCACTGAGCCACCAATGCCCAGTGTTTAAATCCATTAAAACCAGCTATTAATCACATCAAAAATATCTGCTCCAATCCATCTTAGTGTGTTTTTATGTGCATTCTATTTAAACATGACAAGAGGTCCTACCTAGGTTGTACAAAATGTGAATAAGTACAATGGTCACCAATGGCCTCACAGTCCCTAGTTGGACTACAGAGGTTCCTGGATGGATGGATGGATGGATGGATGGATGGATGGATGGATGGATGGATGGA
>JAQMYK010000009.1:15275542-15289180 GCA_030014345.1 Clarias buthupogon
GGAGGAAACACGTGGGTCGGTCTGTGGCCCTCCCGACTGAGTGGCAGTAGAAGCTTAATGTGGGAGCCTCCAGCGACCGGGAGGAATTGGACACGACTAAATTAGGGGAGAAAATCTGAAAAATTCGAATAAAAAAGGGGAAAAAAAATAATAAAAAAGTTTCTTTCACTGGAACTAAGGGGTCAAGCCCAACTCCTGAAAAAGCCTCACACCAGTTCCATCATGACTGCGCACTTTCGGGATGAATTCGAGTGGAGACAGCGAGCCAGGGCTTACAAAAGCTCTGGCCTTACAAAAGCTCTAAACAAAATATTTAACTAAAATACTTCTTTATTCAAATTTATATACTCCGAAAACAAGCCGAAATTATTTCTTTGTTGTTGTTTTTTTCCTACACTACTACATTGAGGCACTGATGAGCACTGCATGTGCTGCATGTCATCTGAGAGAAACCCATGTCCTCTTTGCTTCTGCAGGTCTGCTAAGACTTCACGTAAATCTAAAATGCATCCTGCATTCACTACTGTAGCTTTCTCTCCAACAGCTAATGATGCAAAAGATTACTTCATGACTCACGGTTCTCTAAAGCATGCATGACATTTTAATCGATAACGCTGATTCTTTAAACACACTTTCATCAGTGTCATAATTTCTGCTCATTTTACACATCACTGACTCCATTACTAAAATGACTGCTTCATTTGCTATGCTAAGAAGCCAGAAAGTTTACTTGATATTAATACCATATAATCATCATCACGCCTGCGTGTGCCGTAAAGTCATGGGGTGAGGGCTGGCACAAAGGTGACCTGCAGGTGACAATTAGAAACTTGTGTTTCTGTAAGCAGAAAAGACAGCACAGGCCCCGCCCCAGCTCTGCCACCTAATGAGAGGGTTTGTGTGTTGTGTAGGTGTAGCTGAGCAAGTAAAGGGATATAAAAATAGCAGGTAAAAATGTACAATATGTTGAACATGGAGTGAGGTCAAACTGGGTTACATCTCAAGCCGCTCTAAACCGAATCAGAAAGAAAAATGCATAGTTAGCTCTTTACTGAAAGTGCACATTTAAACTGGCACATGTTTTTTACGGAAGACGCTATTCCTGATGCAACCTGCCCATTTATGCATGCCAAGGCTGGGGTGAGTATAGGGGTAAAGGGTCTTCCTTCCCCAAGGAGCCGACAGCGGCGACCCAACAACAGCGAAGGGGCTCGAACTCTGATCCTCAGATCAACAACCCATAACCTTAGCCGCCTGAGCATAATCTCATCTGTACTACTGTATGTGAATAGAATACTCATGATCGGTGAAGAGTATACACCGGTCTGTTAGCTTCATGTCTATTAGTAGTGGGTAATATGACATCAACTATTATTAGTTAGCAAAGCTGCCCCTCATTATCCATGAGCCCCTGTGGCTACCCATTAACATGATCCTTGTTCTATTAAATTGTTAGGAAAGGAATGTGTTGTCTGGTTGTCCATGCTGGCAGGTGTTAAACCAGCATGTTGGTTCTGTCTTCAGCCCAGCGGTTTTCACCGCCGCTAACCATCATGCCATTTATATGCTATGATATGTTGTGTGTGTTTCCCAATAAAAGAGTGTATTTTTTTTACGATGCTTCCAGTTTAAGCATCGTCATCACCAATGCCACAATATCAAGATACTTGAAGACGTTTTCATAAAAAGACCTATCACTAACACATGCATTATGTGGCACTTGACACATTATAGCCAATTTTCTGTGTTAACCAATGACTATCTAAATGACATGTCCTGTGATCTGATGAACTCAGACCCGTATCGTAAGAATTTCATAAACACTCTCGTCACATTCTCTCTGGCCATGAAGAACAAGTGCATGGATTAAGAAACCTTAACATTAACTTACCAACAGAAACCGTATTTTCTATTGTTATTGTATTTCCACATTGATCTCTGGTGATGAGACAAAAACTGGCACGATCTCTGCCTGCGCTGACCAGTAGAGGGCATAACATGACAGAAGATCAGGAAACTGCTGCTCAAATACACAACAAGTTCCTACCATTGATAAATCTGTTGAAACAAAAGAAAGACTTTATAAACTCCTGCAGCCACATTTATGCAGCTTTTAATCGCCATCATTATGAAGTAAACAATAGATGCCATTGGCACTGGATAGCTGGCCACCCGCATAATTAGCCTACAACAAAAGATGATTACATTTACGAATGCAAATTCGAGCAATTTTCTAGAAGCGGTGACATTTTCGAACTGAATACCTTATTCGAACTGAATACTGGGTCATGCAGTTCAACTCATCACTTCATTTACTGACAGAAAGAAAACACCAAATCATCCACTCCCATCATCTTCATAATAATAAAAATAACATATGGTCCTGGTTTGACCTCAGTGTAGCAGCTGATAGTCTGATTGTGTCTCATACACAGTCTCCTGAGCCTGGGTTTAGCCATATGCCAACATATGGTGGGGGATTTTCCAGTCTTTTCAAGGTCACTCACACAGGAATAAGAACATCATCAGCATCTGGACCAGTGTCTCTCTTAGAGGCTAGAGATATGGCTAGAGGACAATTTATTAATTTTCCAGACTGTTTATTTTGTACAGCGTCACAGGAAGCCTGAAGCGTGTCCCGGGAGACTTTGGGGACGAGGCGGGGTACACCCTGGACAGGGTACTGTACCAGTCCATCGCACGGCACACAGGCTCATACACTCAGACACATAATACGTGCAATGCGGGAGTACCTGGAGGAACCCCACCAAGCATGGGGAAAACATGCAAACTGCACACAGACCCGAGGCAGAAATTTAACCCCCAACCTTGGAGGAGCGAGGCCACAGTGCTAAGCACTAAGCCGCCGTGCCGCCCTCAGATAATTTCAGAAAACTCTAATCTCTTAAATGGAGAAAATAGCTCTAAAGGGTCCTTAACTTTCAAATAAGACTTGGAACCATTTCCACAGGGAAACACTCTGTTCTGTGTAGAGAACCTTTAATATTTTCCACAGAGGGACAACAGATTTCAAGAACTGTTTAAAATTTTCATAAGTGCATAACAGCTACGCTCAGAAAGAAATGTCCCAGAAAAAACCTGTTTGAGTGATGCCCTTAAATAAACCTTTCCTAAAGAACTATTATTGCAGAAATATTGCAGCTTCATAGCTCTAGGATCCCTGGTTCGATGATGTGGGTCCCTGGGGTCTTTGTGGAATTTTATGGATTACAAATATCTACAGATTTTCTCCAGGTTTTTTAGTTGTCATCCCAAAACAGACCTTTACGTTTTAGATTTTCTATGCTAAATTGTATCTTAACGTCGATATTTGATCGCATATTGTCCTGCAGTGAACTGGTGTCCCATTCACGGTGTGTCCCAGTGAAGTGTGGCCAGTGCTTCCAGAATAAGCTGCAGATTCACCACAACCCTGACCTGGATGAAGCTTGATCTATACTGTACATCAGTGTCCCATCTCAGGAATCCCAGTCTGCACTAAGGTAAAATGTCAAGCAGCCCTTTTTCCCTTCTGAATTAAGCATGCATATGAATAAAAGCCCTACAGCATCCATTAATATTTCAGCAAGCCTTCAGCATACTAGAGAAGTTCCAGTGAGAGCACATCCGCTAATCTAAACTCAGGCTCCGCTACCCTACAGTGAGCCAGGACGCCATAATGACACTGCTGCAGTGAATCAATCCCATAATGAAATTTACTGCGGTCAACTAGCAAGCGGGTGGACAGGAAGTGTAAAAAAGTACAACAGGTTGTAGTATACACAATATTGTATATGGAGTGCAGGGGGAAGATCTACTTCCTGCAGTTCCACAGATTTGCATAAAGAAGCCACTTTTCATTTATATTGCCGCATAGCGTACGCGGTTAGGGTCAGTACCGAGGTTTACAAAAGGACGTACTCCGTCCACATCAAAATGGCGTTCTAGCCAGCGTTATGAATAAAACACTCTAATGCTCACACAAAGGCTTCAAAATGAGATGTTATGTATCTCTGCTTTATATTCACAGCTGTGGGAGATCATTACCACAGCTGCTTCCATTCTAAATGGGTTTCATTATAAATGAGCTTCATATGAGTGGCGTTCAAGTCAAACTGGGACTTGTGATGAAATTTCTTGTGAGTGAAGAAGTGAAGTCAAACATTAAAGAAGTCTTTTTTTTAAATAATGCAGGACCTCGCACTGCCCAGTGCACCACTTGCGCATTACAGGAATTTGGCTGGGAGTTATTGCTTTATCCCCTGAACAGTCCTGATCTCGCTCAAAACCATAATCACATGTTTGGGTCATTAAAGGAATTCCAGCAAGGCCAGTGTTTCAGACGTGACAATGACGTGAAGTGGTCAATTCGATCATGGCACCAGCGTACTGAGATTTCTACCTTGATGTATCCAATCACTAGTAAAACACTGGGATAAGTGCATTAGTGTAGCAGGGGATTATATAGAAAAATAAAGCTAGTTTTACTCTTATAAGTGTGTTCTGTTATTCTGCACATTACAAAGTCCCGCTTTGACTTGAACACCCATACTGTAGTACTAATAGAGTCAGTCAGGGAGCAAGATTAAAGGCATCTACTGTACATTGCAAGATATCTAATGCATGTACTGTTTGACTTGAACACCCTTCATATTTATCTGGTCTATCCCAGGAAAGAACAGAGTGTTTTTTTTTTCAGTCTATAAAAAGCTTTATAGATTTTAAGGGGTTTAGCGAACACAGCTGAGCTGCTGCAGTAGAAAGCTGCACAAACACTGTACACAGTACGAACCGTCTCAGAGGAGACATGGGCTGCACAGCCAGCGGACATCCAAAGTAGAACTCGTCTAAATTAATTAGTTTACATTGGTTTTAGAGGTTGCTTAATTACAGCAGGGAAGACCAATTAAATGTTAGCTCTGGGACTCAACCAAAACGAGAACAGAAGACATTATACTGACTGGATTTATTTTTCATACAGCTAATAAAGACTGCTTGAATTCTTCTTGAGTTTTTTTTTATATACAGTATATATACAGTATGTGCACACTGTATACCCATCAGCCAACCATGTTAAAGCAAAGCAATGTTTAAACCCATTCTCAGAATCAGGAGAAACAATGTGACCTGAGTGACTTGGCTGGTATGGTTACTTGCTCTTTCAGAAACAGAATTTACAATATTTTTTATCAATCTGTACACACAAAAGATGTTACCGTTCGGTATAGTTAGAAACACCATGTTGATGAGGTCAGAGGAGCAAGGTACAGTAGACTGGTTCAGAACGTCTACAGAGACTCAAACAAACACAGTCGACAGCTGTGGTGAGTACATCAGCACAACACACTCAAGCTGGTTTAAAAAAAAATCCTTTTGTGTTAAGACGTTGTTTAAGTTCTTCTAGCTTTCAACAATAGACATGGATCATCTGATATCCATTGTGCAACTTACTGGAAACAAGGTTTAGAATCTTAAAGGTTGCTTTCTCATCGGCTCTCGGGATGTATGTTCACTTCCCTGGATGGGTTTGCGTTGGTAAAGCTTTTAGAGCAAGATATAGTGACAGTTTTAGTTCTGAAATGAAAAAGGAAAACAGTAAACGCTCGTCCTGTCGTCTGGAGAGCACAAGTTCAAATCCCAATAATGCCACAGCTGTCTGGAGAACTCTGTCCTCAGAGTGAAAGGGAACGTCAACCCCGTTAGCTAAACTACAGAATGCAGTTGTGGTCATGTATGTGGAAGAGGGCTGATAACACATTGCTCTGCCCTGTGATGCACCATGAGCAGATGTGTTTGGCTGGCTGCATGTGTCACATGACTCCATACTTGATACCAGAACAACAACCTATTCCAAACCCTTGCCACAAAAAAAAAATACATGCACTGAATTGAGACCTGCCATAGAATTGGTCGTAATATTTTCACAAGATCAGCTCACATGTTTCCTGACAGGCTATAAATAAAGTCACTTGGTTGGTTGTCTGCCATGTCAATCAAGCTTGTTCTTGGCCACGTTTGGCCATTGTTTGACTTTGCTCTACATGACTGTTAGTAAAATCCAACATCGTCCCCATGAGGAAGATCAGTATCACATTTGTGTCTAGGCTTCTTTTGTGGTTTCTTCCTTATTCCATCTCAAGGGAGGTTTTCTGGCCACTTTGCCTCTGGGTTAATCAATAATGCTCCAAACTAAGGTGTCTGTAAAGCTGCCTTGTGACTCCAACAACACAAAAAAACTGAGATATATTTAAAAATATATCTGTGTTAAGACCATTTTTAATGGAACATCAAACCTTAGCCAGCCTGTCTTACAATTTTAAGTTATTTGTGCCCAATTTGGAGAAGAATACCGTGCTGAAAATAAACTGACTGAATGGATCACGAATTGGTTTAGAATCCAGATATGAATAAGCCATTTGTAAATTCCTAAAAATAGTTCTGCTGCTTTACGGCTTTCTAAGATGGCTCTTCAGCGTAGGTTTCCCTCTTACCACTTCCAAAAGCTCATTACCACACGAGTACACCTACTCACCCCGCCGCTCGCTATGACATAAAAAAAACATGCAGCATTCTTCTCCCTGTCTTTCCATGACACCAGCGTTGTCTCTGTCAAGGACAAAATTTTATAAACACTTACACATCATCTCTGTCCTTCTCTCTCTCTGCCTGGACATGCACTACGCAATACAAATCCACACAAAGCATCTTTCATTGATCACAGCTCCAAACCTGGCATCGAACCGAGCACAAAACACTGTCACTAATCACAGACTGTTCCAGGCAATTATCTCCTCAAACACCGAGCATGTGGAGGAGCGTCTGAGCTGTCACTCACAGCGGCTTGGCTGACAGCGAGCAAAGCTTGCAAGTTTTGCTCAGAGCTCAGGGCTTAGCGCCTGAGAAAGTTCCCTAACATGATGTGAATGCAAATGTCTAGTGAGCTCTGCAGTGGACCAATATCTGCAGTCTCTCTCTCTCTCTATCACAAAAACACAATCACAAACATCCAGCCTGAGGTGCTCAGCAAGAGAGAGCGAAGCAAGGCCTGATTCGAATAAACTTTTAGCGGCGATTCTAGAAAGAAAGTTGTGATTCACAGAATCGGTGCTAACTGCAGAGCTCGGTACACAAAAAAACACTGGTAGAGGTTCTAATGCAAAACGCTGCAGGCTAAAGGACACACAGCAGGGCGGAGGGACACACAACCTTCCTCCTACTGTCACGGTGTGTGTCGCCGAGTCTAAAATAGAAAAATGTTTTCACAGAAATTAATTACAAAAACAACACATACCCTGAGCTGCGAGTTCATAGTAGGAGTAAAAAGGTGTACCCGATCAGCCGCTGGATGCACTTACTGCTCTACTGATGTGTTATTAAAATCCAGTATTAAAGCAGTGTCGGGTAAAACACCACTTCCATGAAATAAACTGCTTATAGTACACTTTCCAATTGAGGTAAGGAGCCATGCACCATTCAATCAATTGTGCTACATCAATTAGCCGCGATGAGCAAATGTCAATAACTTGTAAAGCAAAAGCAAAATAATGGGGCAATGAAGTAGGCGGTAACCAAGGCAACAGTGCTTATTAAACTGACTACACATAAGTCTGTCCAACCAAAAGCACAGTTCTCTCTATTTAAAAATATCCTAACCTTCCTTTTAGATGTACTTGTGAGTTTGGGAGCAAAAATAATATAATTTAAGAACTCGTTTCTTTTATTGGGAAATGTTAAGAGAAACCAAACTATTCATCCAAGTGACATCAGGTAAGTAAGAGCTTAAATGATTTGCCTTCTGCAACTGCAACTATTAAGAGTACAGTATGAGCATGTTGTGAATAAGGGTATTGGAATGAACAAAGGAACATAAACTGCTGAACTTGTCCAAGGTTTAAGGATGCCTGAACATCAACCTCTTCCAAACTGTTGTCATCAAAAATGGAAGCGTTGAATTGTCTAGAATGTCTCCATACTGTAGGTTTTAGTGTACACTGTAAGTCCCAGACAGTGCTTATTAAACTTACTACACATAAGTCAGTCCAACCAAAAGCACAGTTTTCTCTATTTAAAAATACGAGTTCCGTTCCTGAGTATGAGTATGTTCATGAGTCAGATTTGTTCATAAGTCCAACAAAGTGAGTCTTATACATCTTTGACACAAAACTACAATGTAAAGCATAAAAAAAACAAACACAAACTTTGGTATTTTGGTTCTACATTATACTCTTGACTGCGGCTTGAAATCGCGAGAGGAATCCCGATGACACAGCAGGAACAGCTGACATCGTTTAAAGGCAGGAGGAGAACAATGCTACATGGTGTTTACTGCGCAGTTGATTGGACACCATTTTGTCTCTGAGCTGTATCAGACTGAGAACTGCGTCTCGTTGAGTATTTTCCGAAATTAGGATTTAGGGACAGCTTTACAGGACAGCCATTTTCTTGCTCCTGGACCATCATCATGCTCCTAGACTGATTCATTAATTCATTCAAATGAATTCATTTTTATATACACTGGAAACATTGTAAATAATTGTAAATATTGGTATCTGCTGCAGTGCAGGGTCTATTTTTTGTACAATAAACGTGAATACATTCATCAATACACGAATGTTCGTAGATCCGCTGTCCATTTGTATCTGCGGAAATTTGTAACTCGAATGTTCATAAGTTGGGGACTTACTATATTAATATTTTTACATGCTGTCAGTCTTTGGAGCATTTTCATATTTCATACATCAATGGTTCTCTATGGCGTTATATTCCTGTCACAATTCTGAGCGCGTGGTTTGACTGAGCAGTATTACTGACAGACCATCTCAGATAATGTACTTTTTTGTAAGCAGCCATACGTGTATATGCTATTGTTGATGTTAAGATGGTTTCATTGTATTTATACACGCAAAGGCTTAAATGTGTATGTGTGTATGGGTGAGAGAGAGAGAAACAAGAGAGTGCACACAAGACTGCAGTGATAAACAGAGCAAAGAATAAAACGCTATGGATTTTTAGCTGAGAAGAATGCATAAGAAGTCAAACGTATAGTGCTTGTGACATCAAGCACGGTAGCATGCGCACACAGCCCAGATCTCTACGGTAGGCACCGTGATGATGATGATGATTTATTGAATCACCTTGAATCTATACTGTAGGTCATGCGTGAAAGGATGTGGATGCTTTTTAGTCGTGTTTTTTTTTTTTGGAAACACACACAGTATTCACACAATTTGTGCACATGGGTTATGAGGAAGGAACGGCGTCAAAGGAGCATGTTACGTGTTTGATATCAATGGGTAAAATCTCTGATTATGTATCCAAAAAGAATTATTGTGTTGTGTTATTTTGTTATGATTCTATTCGCACTTCAATGGGAATTTTAAAAGGATTTAAAGGGTCAAGTATTCCTAATTAACAGAACTAATCGTAATAGTTTCACTCGTAAAAACGTATTGCAGATAAAACCATAACATACTGTACTAGATCAGGACCCATATTCACAAAGATTCTGAGAATTCTCTCAGAGAGCTCCTATCTTAGCTTAAAAAGTCCTAGCTGAGAGTCCTAGACTAAAAGTGATTTAAGAAACTTCTCAGAGCAACTCCTCTATCTTAGTGAGGAGGTGTGGTTGACCCCGTTACTAGGGATGACGCAGCAGTTCAAGGACTCTGATTGGTTGATAAAAATCCATAAAGTTCTTAAAATGGACTCTTTGTAAAAATTGAATAGACAATAAAATCATAATTTTTGTATATAAAGAACTTGTATAATCATAAATGCAGACTACGTTATGCAAAGTTTCTGTTATAGGCTAAATATCTTAAGTTAATTAAAACAGCCAAATGTTGAAAATGTTAAAATACTTTTAAAACACCAATTTCCACACAGTAGTTACTATACTTAGGTTCCTACATTTATTTACCATACTGATTTTATTATTTGTAATCCATTTCAGATTGATGGGAGCAATTTACCAATTTGGTACCAATTTACATGATTGCAGGACAGTATATTTAAGTTGCACTTTTAGATGGTAAGTAGCCGACAATCCAAGAGAGATGGAAGGAAGTAAAAGAACAAGAAAACCTAATTGGATAGAAGAGCAATGTTTACTTTTAGCTTTACGTACAGTGTTTGGAGAATATTTCTTCTTTCCGCCATTTTGTCCTCAGCTATAGAAACTCTTAGGCCTCTTAAAAGTCCTCCTCTCTACTCTTAACAATGTTTACGTTAGGAGCTGTTTTTAGGGCTAAGACGTTTTGTGAATCATTTTTATCTTTAATAAGATTTAGTCATAATTCTAAGAATTTTCTTTAAATTTCATCACAAGAAGCAACCATTTCTTAACCCTGAGTTCACTTTTTGGGAAACATACTGCTTAGAAAATGTTAGAAATATAAAAACTTGTTGCTGATTAAAACATTTATGGGGTCTCTACAATGGAATGGAAGGTTAAATAAGAGAAAGCAATGAAAAAAAGTCGACAAACTGATTCTACTGAATGGTCAGAACGTGTTAATCAATTAGTAACAACAGCAGCTCTGACAAGAATTCTCGGTGCAAGGTTAATATTAAATATATTAATGCTCATCCATTATCATTTTTGTATTAACTTTCACAGAGACTTGTATGATTGGTACTGTCCATAACTGTTAAAATGTTATGATAAATGGCACGAACTTGTTTCATGGCAGTTCAACAACATTCAAACTGAAAAAAAACTTAATTAAAAATTTAATCGCTGGCAAACTGATATGATACAAAAGAACCTTAGAAAAAAAATTTATTCAGGATATGCTGCAGCTGAAAAATAATGAACTTTGATGTGGGAATAGTAATAGCACTTCACATCAGACTGCATCACACCTCGGTGTCGTCGACTGTGTTCCTTCTATATAACTGCGTGCCCAGTCATGCTTTAATTCCTTACTTGTCACATTTATGTATCGGCTGCTGACACAAAGAGCTGAGAAGGAGGTAACACCAGAGCAGGAAAACACTCCTCCATGAGCAGACCAACAACTGACCCCAAATAAAGGGTGAACCTTTCCCTGGCAATAGACTCTGGCCCACACTCAACAGCTCCTCAATAAGATTAAAGTATGTGCTTAGAACAAGGGTGAGCCAAAAATAATCCGCACTCTGGCTGTAGAATTTACTTTTAATACATTTTTAGAAAAGACAAATCCATCATTTTTCGTCATAATCGCCTCGCTTTTCAATACACTTTGTCAACAAGCTTCTGTATTCCCTTATTATAAAATGTTTTAGGCTGAGCTGCGAGCCACGAATGCCATGTTGTCCTCACTTTTTCAGCAGAAGTGAATCTTCATCCTCGGAAGGCTGCTTTCAGGGGACCAAACTGGTGAAAGTCCAATGGACCAAGATCAAGACTAATGAGGATACTTTAACACCTAAAAAAGCTTTAAAAAGTTGGAAAAGCCTTGAAAAACAGTCATCTACAGTCCAATGGACCAATTCGTGGCTCGCAGCTCAGCCTAATACAGTACGTTTAATCCGAGGTTTAGACTTCAGCTCTTCAAAAAGTATCCCACTGTAATGAGGACTGTTGATTGTTGAACCTTTTTTGTCACAATATCACAATACTGACTTAAGAATCCCAAAAAACTTGAAGCATCAATTTAACAGCTGGTGGTTGACTTTTTCTTGGTCAACGATTGAAGATGTTTCTGTTCCATACTCTGCCGTTAACTTTGAGGCTCGTAGTGATGATTCCATGTCACCAGTAGAGATTCTTTTCAAGAAACTTTCACCTTCCTTAGAGTATGAGTCCGAATTTTGTTTGCAGACATGCAAACACTTATGTATATGCCATTCAGTAAGCTGTTTCGACACCAGGTGCACCCTCAAACCACAAAAAAAATTAGCACTGCACGGTGCTCTTCTTTCGTGCAATTCACAAGTGGGGCATCCACTTGTGAAAAAGCGCTGATGAGACAGAAGTTTTAATATAACTGAAGATAATTTTTAACTCAGCCTCATACTTAGCCAATTCACTGTGCTAATTTCCTTGAATGGAGAAAATTTTTTTCCAACAAAGCCGCTTCCATCCCAACCGAGGTATAAAATGATCTTCTGATCAGTGTACAACATCAATTCAATCATAACCTTAACTTTTGCTTTCGTGTGAAAAAAACAAACAAACCTGGCTGGTTCTTGTGCTAACAGCTTGTCTCCTAAATACACAAAGAGATCTGGAGAGTTATGCATGTAAAGATTATATTGAACTAGGATGATCTCTCTTACAGTACTAAAGTTGAACTATAAGTATGAAGATGTTTCAGAGTGTTCTCATGATGGTTCTGTTTTTTTTTGGCTCCCCCTTTTTTTAAATAAGCTGTCATAGCTAGAGTGGTGGGAGGCCCTGATTACACTATAATTAACAAGCACACCCTGTCTTTAGTATTGTACACACCTATCATATTAAACAATCTGTTGTTTCAGTCTGAAGCTGTATGTTTGCTCTTTGTGCCTGATGTAATGCTGATGCAAGATTCTGTGATGCTGGAGTAAGATCCTAATACAGAGCCTGTGGTGTTTTTTTTTTTTTTTACCTGCATGATCCTGATGCACTACATATGTTATTGTGTATATATTATATATCATTATGTCATATACTGCATTAGTTTATATAGTCACGTACCCTTTAAAGGTTGTAGTCTACAACGTGCACAAGGAGTTAACATTAGGTTTTTAGCAAAATATTGTACATCTCTTGTGGCACAGCAGGCAGTGTTGTCTGCTCACAGCTCCAGGGTTCCTGGTTCAATTCTGAGTTGTATTACTCTTACTGTGTGTGCTCCCAATAGACATCCACTAGGTACCGAAGGTGGCTTGGCTATAGGGAGTTATTCCTGATGCAAGTGCTTTCTATTCGTAGGCAGTACTCCTCTATCACAACCAGTGTTCCAGAAATGGGCTCTAGAGCAAAAGTCATGGGAAGAGTATTAAAAACAGAGTTTTAACCTTAGTAAAACTATATATTAGTATCTATTGGTAGTGGTTACAACTATGCAGAAAACAAACAGCGCAGGAGTGTAGGACAAAAGTTGCTCATTTCTTCAGTGGTGAGAGCAGCACTGGACACTAGCCCACTTTCCATTCTTCTCCTGGAAGAAGTTACATGCAGAGTAATGCGACTTGCAGCAACACAGCAATGTGAAACCTTTCAGCAAACCTTATTAATCACACTTAACTTTATAATGTAAGCCATGGAAGGAACACATTGGTAACTGTAGCTCTATAATGGAAAATAGCTACAAACTCAAGTTAGGCTCAAAGTTAGTTCTCTCTGGTGGGTTAAAGGCTGCAAAGGGTCAACATTTCATTGGTCGTAAGCATGTTCACGTATATAAGTGTATAAGGATACATGACACCTACAGTACATAAGCCTTTAATGACGCCTGATATATATCATAATATATGCTTTTCATATTTAGCTCCAAAGCTTTGGATTAGCCTTCCAGATAGTGTTCGGAGCTCAGACACAGTTTCCCAGTTTAAAAGTAGACTCAAGACGCATCTATTTAATCTGGCATACGCATAACTCATCCCATAACTTCATACTCCAGTACATCTATCCTGAATGGCAACTACGCTAATTCTCTCCATCTGTTCTGT
>JAQMYK010000009.1:15305575-15330575 GCA_030014345.1 Clarias buthupogon
GTTGTGCTTCACTGAATATCTGCCAGATGGCGCATGGAAGGACTTTATCTAAAAGCCGGACCAAGTGGCGCTGACGGCGGGGCGCCGGGAGGGAGTCTCACCCGGGGAGCAATTCAGTGTAGAACCGCCACTGACAGTATATGATCCTACTGTATTTGAAAATTCACTTTTTCACCCAGGTGAGACACTTTTTAGCACCAATACCATGTTTTGGCTGATGACATATGCAAGGGATACAATATTTTCTCCATGCAATTGTAAAATGTTTGTAGCAATAAAGTTTTTCTCGTTCAATTTTGGCAACATTTCTCTGGAGTTTACTGATGAGTTTAGATCAAGAGTTAAAGAGAGAATTAATTAGCAAGCTAATTGGTAGTTCTATGGACACTGGCCATATTATAGCTCAAGCTGACTTTGCACGATATGATGTTCGGCCTGATTTTGCTGATGCTTGAACATTTGCACATCATAACTAATAATCCTAGATTGCAAGATTGAAAGACTGGTGGTATTAAATCTGTAACATGGTCTCAGATGACCAAATAAGTGTTGAGCCATGCTACACTTGTGGATACATTTGTTGGTATGCTTCCATTAAAGAAAAAAAAAAAAACACAATGGTCACTAAAATAATTTGAAATTGAAAGCTCCTGGACATGGTCTCAAGAGGAAAACTGACCTCATATTGAACAGAAGAAGGTAAGATCCAAGGACAACTTCCAAAGAGATTCAATATGAACTCCAAGGTCAAGGTACATCAATGTGGGATCGTACCATCTGTCACTGTTTGAGCAAAAGTGGACTTAATGAAAGATGATGTACTGTAGGAGGTCTGAATTAAGCAAATCATAAAAAAGCCAGACTGGAATTTGACAAAATGCATATTGACAAGTCACAATAATTCTGGGAGAATGTCATTGTGACATCAAGGCATTCTGGAGAGAAATGTACTGTCCAGTGTCAGAAAGTTTAGTCTAGTTTCCAGGTCATGGGTTTTACAACAGGTTAATGACCCAAAACACACAGCAAAAAAAAAAAAACAAGAAAAAAACGCATAAGAGTGGCTAAGAACAAAACATTGGACTATGAAAGCTCACTTCTTTTCAATGGCTTTTACACCTGACTGAGACAATTGATCCCCTTTATTCTTTTTAATTATTTATTTAACTTTTTAGTTAGTTTTATTGATTACTTATTTAAATTAAATTATTTATACATGATTTCATTTGATTATTGTTTTTATTAACTGTCACTAACAAATTTTTATTTACTTTTTACATAGTTACGTTTAATTTTATCTGCTTTCATTTTATGTTGTTTAATTCTGGTCATTTTATACCCATCACTGTACAGCACTTTGGTCAACTTCGGTTGTGCTATAAATAAATTTGACGTTGACTTGACTATGAAGCGGTCTTCTGTGACCCCTGAACTAAATTCTATTGAACATCTGTGGAAAAAGCTGGAACATGCAGTATGGGGAAGGCACCCTTTCAAACCTGAGACAGCTTTTGCCTCAAAAGGTTGTGCAACAAAATCTTAGGTTGAAAGCCTCATAAGTCCCATCCAGGCTAGTTTCATTAGTTTGTTTTTTTAAGTTACTGTGTTGAATCACAATTCAAAATCAGTGTCTGGTTTTCATTAGTTCATTAAATTTATATTTATTATAATTTTTGTCAGTTTCAAGTTATTTCACTGACCATTGTGGCAAGAAATTTGTCTGTACAGTATGTGTCCCAGACTCATCCTAAAGCCACCAAGTTAAGGATGACATCTCATTATTTAGAACTCACAGCACAGCTACTATCACAATATTGAGAGCGAAACACAAAAAAACATAATGATTTTTAAAAAAGAGCAGTTTGTTGAATTGTCACAGTGAACAGAATGTCTCTAACAAGGCTCATATTTCATAGTTTTCCATTTGAAGAGCTACAAGCAAGTGCTGCATTGTTATGCACCAAGAAAGTCGGAACGTAGTTATTATTATTATTATTATAATAATTATAATCATTATCTTCATTATATAATCTCACATGAAGAACACATGTTATCACAGCGTGTTACATAATTCATATTGCGATCATCTCATACAGTGCGACAAGTTATAATCATAAAAGACTGCTAGAATCGTTCAGTGTAAAATGTGCTTCGGGCAGCTTTAAATGACGCGATTAAACTACACTTTACACTTAACACTACAGGTTTGTAGCTGAATGTCCTTGGATAAAAAAGAAGCAAAAATATAGTAATCAGATCTGATTAAATCATACAATTCTTTAAGAATGAGCCACATGTGATGCTTGATACTACACTCAAATAAATGATTATGGCCTTTAAATACAGATAACAATTTTATGTTATTATACTGTATAACATACATTATACTGTACATTTAACTTTGTGTTTTTAAGTTCCAAGTTTTAGCTGTCGGATAGATGGCCTCATATTTGCCTATAGAATACTCTGGTATACGGAGGAACTAATTGTCGACTTAATGACTGCACGGTGCCCAGGTTCTGTGGCTGCAAAACCCAAATCATCACCCCTTAACTGGAGTGCTTGGTAGTGGTTATGGGGTGTTTCTGCTTTTGGCTTTCCCCACACATGGCAATGGGCATTATGGTCTCATCTGTCCTGAAGACACTGTTCCTGAAGCCTTGTGCTTTGTTTAGATGCAGTATGGACCTCATTCGTTATTCAATGTTCTTCTTAAACAGAAGAGGCTTTCTCCTGGCAACCCTTTCAAACAAAGTGTACTTTTTCAGTCTTCTTCTAATTGTGCTGTCATGGACTTTAACATATCACATGCTCAGTGAGGCCGGCAGGGTCTGGTATGTAAATCTTGTTTTGTTTTGTGTCTGGTTTTGGAGTAAATTTGTTGAGACTCCACTCCTGGAACTGTCATGAATGATTTCCACTTATGAATAATCTTTCTCACTGTGACCTCCAAATAGTTTGTAAATAGTTTTATAACCCTTTCCTGATTGATGTGTAGCAACAGACTTATAACCTTCCTCTTGCCATTGTGTTAACACAAACTTGAATGCTCCAGACCAAAAAACTGCCAAAACTTCTGCTTTTATAGAGGTCTGCACACCTGCTGATGACCAATTAATTAAGGGCTGATGATTAGCTGCAATTTACACAGTACTGTTGTCTTGCACCTCCAGAATCGGGGTTCAATTCGCGCCTCGGTTCTTGGACTTCAGATGTTCTCCCAATGATTGGCGAGTTTCCTTCTTTTACTCCTGTTTCCTCCCACAGCCCAAAAACATGCAGGTTAGAATAATCACCATTCCTAAATCGCCTATAGTGTGTGAATGACAGTCAGGCGTCGAGCTGACAGCCCAACTCCTTAAGTAACAGTCACACAAACGACGGATATATCTCCAGGGTGCGGAGTGTCCATCGCCCAATATATTTATTTTATGGCTATTCATTTTTAAGAAAAGCCATTACATTTAAAAGCTATTCATTTTACAGAAAAGCCATTATCAAAGTTATACTTAAATGTCCTTTAGTTACACAGTTTACTGTATTAAATAAATGTTTTGTTGTTTTGCCAGCAGTTGTACAACAAAACTGATGCAATCATCTCATAAAGAAACTGCAATATTAAAGAATAATTTTAAAAGCTTAAGGCTGCAAATGACTGATTCATTATTCATTTAGGTCCATTCAAATGTAATTAAACCTGCAGCACATAGACAGGAAGAGAAAGAGAGAGAGAGAGAGAGAGAGAGAGAGAGAGAGAGATTAGTTAGAAAAGGTGAACGATGAACAACCTTTCAGGAAGCAGTATATAAATGAGTGATATGAGGAGCATCTATTATCTGGATAGCAGTTGCAGGTTTGTAAGTCTTTATCCCTGCACCTGCAAAACACACACTTACAGTCTCTTGACAAGTGACACGGCAGTGTATCGAAACTTTTGTGCAACTTGAGCACACGGAACAAAAAGACTTGGACCTCAGCCCTCACTACACACACTTTGACCATCTGGCAGCGCACAAGACAACTCATGCAACTCAGACAGAAAGACTGGGATGTGGATAAAGAGTCTTTGTTGTTAAAAATAACAAGTATTCCTTGCTTACACCTGATTACATAAATAAATGCGCTCGCACAAGAACTGCCGAAACATCATACTGTAGATAACCTAAAAATGAATGTGTATTTAAGCTGCAGAAATGTAGAAATTTACAGGTGTGACACATAAGGCACTTGCGCTTAGTATCATAACCACACACCTGCTCTCTCATGTACGTTAGGTCATTTCTGCCCTACCTTCTCATTTGTCCTCAGTGCACAATAACATGCAAAAAACATTGCAGTTCTTCTGTGGCATAAGTGTCGCTGTCACTCCAGAGCTTCTTAAACAAAAAAAAAACAAAAAAAAAGAAGAAGAGAGGAAGTGGAAGGATGGAAGTGGATTACATCCCAAAGCGCATGTCAGCATCTCCTACTCTTCTGCAACTGTGCTATTTCTCTCATACACACACATGCACGCATGGCTGGTGGGCAGCAGGAAGAGCTGAACTACGCCTTACTGCAGAAGCAAATATTTTATCTGACAACGGTCAAAGATGCAAAGCTACAGGAAGAACAGCCCGACTCCGACTCTCCCTTCTTTCTCTCTCTCTCTCTCTCTCTCTCTCACACTAATTCCTCTTTCTACATCTTCACTGTACTCCATGAAAAAAGACGGATGTAGGAGGACTTCAAAGGAGACTTGTTACTCCAAGATCGGATTGGAGGAACTGCATCAGCTTCAAGATGTGATTGACATTTTGACGAAACTGGGATGAGAAAAGATGACTAAAACTGAGAAAAACGCCCAAGTGTTCAGCATTTCTTCGTCTCTTTAGGAAAACACATGTTTTGAACCATGCACACACACGGATATTATGCAATTGTCCTATAAAATTCCTATAAAATCTATAGTGAGAGAATTCCGATAGAGGTGGACCAGAGTTCTCGCTTCCGCCGCACATCACTGCAGTATGCAGAGTTGAATGGACAACAGCTTGTTTATTTATATTTATAGATTTTCTGATTTGAATAAATCAGAATGCACTACATCTGCCACGCATAATCATCAGGAGTGTGCTTTGTCAATATGGATAATTCATGGGCACTTATTCAAATGCAAATTCAAGAAACACCCATAGGCTAGGTATGGAATTAATAAACTAGAGCCTTACTGTATATGCCCTGAGTTAACTCTGAATATGAGCATGATATCTATAAACTTTAAAATAAAGATGAAGATTTTAAAGTCGTAAATCATTTATGACTCACATAAAAACTGCTCTGTGATAATGTACCACATTGCATACATAACATAGCACATTTCTGCCTGCACTTAATTCCACCTGCTGTCATTGTAAGAGTTAGCAGATGATTTAGAGAGTCTAGTTGTACCCAAGAATGATGGCCACTAGGGGGCATAATTTTGGCTTACTAGATCACTCAGCATCTGCTCCTTTGCACTGTCCAGCCCTGACCAGCCTGTATGACTGTTAGCCATTTCTGTATGCATATAAAGCTGAAGATATTACTCTCTATGTGTATATTTTACATTTCTTGTGAATAATGGAGTGCAGACAGTTTTAAAGTATTTATATGAAAAAAACCAGCATCTCAGTCTCTCTTTCTTGCATGGTAGCAACGCAATGCATTTAAAGACAAGTTCAAAATGATCATCAGAATGAGGACGGAAGCTAATTTTAGTGACTTTGAACTATTAATTGGAATCACCAGTAACTATATTATCATGATACCTAAAGTAGATGCCCATCTGATTAAAATTGCGATTCTATAAGAATCTCGATTTTATAAATATCCTTATTCGATATTATATTTTTTCCTGATTTTGTTACAATTCAAAACCTTTAAAAAAACATTTCATGAGTAATTAAATGTAGCCCATTCCATATAGCATTAGTTTTCTCACTTCAGCATTTAAGTGCAGCATTTAAACAATACAAAATAACCTAAAATACAAGAGTTTAACATTTAACTTTATTAAATTAAAGCAAAAAAAACTACATTTTTACTGAGCAGCACGTATTTCTATCATCCGCTATAATTCACTCACTCACTCATCATCTTACCCACTTAGTCCAGTATTCAGGGTCACAGGGGGCCTGGAGACTATTCTAGGTGTCACGATCCAGCTCGATCCACCAAGCGACTCACAATCCTAACTCCACCCCAGAGTTTTCTGTGCACCCAGCGTTCAATCACGGCACACCTGTATCTGATTAGGATATCATCCCTAGGCCATTCCCTGACGTCTTCACCCTGCCCCCTTGTCACGTCACAGGGGTATTCCCCAAAGCATTCTGTGCACGCACAGACTTTCTCACACACACACACGCGACCCCCCGCTGCTGCGCGCTGACTTTCTCTCTCTCTCACACACACACACACACACACACACACACACAGACACACACACACACACACACACACTGCTCTTTCAGCCTCTATTTACTTAACCCCTTAGTCTGAAATAAAATTTCTTTAAGTAAACCTGTGTCTCCTTGGGCGAACCCGGATCTCACCGGAGGAACGACAATGCCAGATCCAGGCAGGGGCATGCCTCTACTGTGGCCAGGTCGGACACTTGCGCATGCAGTGCCCGTTAAAAGCCAGGCCTCCCCAGTAAACCTAGGCACACTGGAGGGACAAACCCAAGAGCAGTTGCCTAGAGGCTGTCTAGTCCTTCCCGTCACGGCTCGAGGGCACCAAAATCCCCTTCCTGGTCTGGACGGATCATAATGAACCTGGAATATCTCCGGACAGCCAAACGCCCAAACTCCCGTCACGCAAGGTGGTCCCTGTTCTTCTCCCGTTTCAATTTCTCCCTATCCTATTGCCCGGGATCTAAGAACATGAAATCAGATGCTCTCTCTCGTCAGTTCTCCCCAGCCCACGATCTGAAGCAACCATCTTGCCCCCTCAATGCCGTGTGGACTCATCCCGCTTTCTGGACTCCCTACAGCGAAAGAAACTGCTGAACTCTTAATTGTGCGCGTTTTCCGGCTTCATGAACTCCTGACAGACATTACATGGATGACCCCAATTTACTGCCCAGTTCTGGTCCGCCTTCTGTAAGCTAATTGGCGCCACCCCCAGCTTATTCTCCGGCTATCATCCACAGACAAACGGCCAGGCGGAGTGAGCCAATCCGGGCTTAGAAACAGCCATTTGGTGCATGACATCTAAGGATCCCCATTCCTGGAACCGGATGCTACCATAGATCGAGTATCGAGTCTCCCCTTTTCAATGCTGCCTCGGGTATCAGCCTCCCCTGTTCCCTTCTCAGGAGGCAGAGGTGGAGGTTCCGTCAGCTCAAGCCTTCATTCGTCAGTGCCGAAGAACGTGGCTGAATGCAAGATCAAGGATCCGACGGACCGTTTCGGCCTTCAAACAGCAAACAGCTCCAGGGCTCCATTATACCGCGTAGGTCAAAGAGTGATTTTATCCTCCCACTACATTCCTCTCAAGACAACCTCGCGCAAACTGTCTCCCAGATTCATTGGCCCATTCACCATCACCAGAATCATCAACCCCTGCACCGTCAGACCTCATCAGCTTTCCACCATGCGTCGGATAAACCCTTCCTTTCTGGCTTCATGCCCACTGAATCCACCCACCCGCCCAGCTCCTCCTCCCCGACTTGTCGATGGTGGTGAGGCCTTCACCGTGCATAAGGTTTTAAAAGCCAGATGACGAGGCAGAGGCCTCCAGTACCTGGTGGATTGGGAGGGCTATGGCCCTGAGGAAAGAAGCTGGTTTCCTTCCAGATTCATCTTAGATCGATCCCTTAATGATGAGTTTCACCGTCGACACCCGAACGCACCAGCCAGAGGGGGGGTACTGTCACAAGCCAGTTCGATCCACCAAATGCCTCACAATCCTAACTCCACACCAGAGTTTTCAGCGCACCCAGCGTTCAATCATGGCACACCTGTATCTGATTAGGATACCATCCCCAGGCCTTAAAAGCATGCTGAGTGCACTAGTCGGTGCCGCAGTGTCTCACTCATGTGCGTCACATCTTCCTTTGATATTGTTCCCTGAATTTTGACCCGTTGCCGACCCTGCCCTTCGGATTCGCCTTTCGTCTTTTCCCCAGATTACCTCGCCTATTGTTGGACTGATCTTCGTGTATGACTCTGCCTGTGTTAGGAATCTGGTTCCGTACTCGCCCCTTTGTTTGTTCTCGTGGCTGGACCTTTAGCTTTACCTTCCGCCATATCGGAGGGATTCTCACGACATGCACCGTGCTCCTACTCCTCAAGGGAGCAAACCGAAGCTCTCTGCCCTTCTCTCCCTGTTCGCGGAGCAGCGTCAGGAAACCATCGCGGCAGGTTAGTTGCGCAACCCGCGCCCCTCGCTAAAACCGAGAAAAATTTGTGCACTTCCACTTCCGGGTTCACGGAGGATTCCCTGACGTCTTTGCCCTGCCCCCTTATAACGTCACAGGGTATTCCCCAAAGCATTCTGTGTGCGCACAGACTTTTTCACACTTTTACCCACACACGCAACCCCACCAGCCCACCAGCCCCCCCCCTCTGCTACGCACTGACTCTCACACACACACACAACCCCCACTGCTGCGCACTGACTTTCTCACACACACACACACACACACACAGACACACACCACACTCCTTCAGCCTCTATTTACTTAACCCGTTAGTCTCAAATAAAATTTCTTTAAGTAAACCTGTGTCTGCTATTGGGTTCTTTCCATCTCTGCCTCTCCCTGTGATACCAGGAAACTGAGGGTACAAGGCGGGGTACACCGTGGACACGGTGCGAATCCAAAGTCTCAAAACTCAACTTGACAGTTAGCGTGCAGGCAAATGTTTTGAGCATGTTTAATGAGTGAAAAAAAGGCAAATTTTAGACGTTTAATGAATGATTTTTGATAATGTAGCACCATAAAAATGCATTTCTATTGTGCCACTCGGTTCTGCAGCTTCTGCACTCGGTACAGAATCATTTATATCTGAGGCTGATCGGCTGATCACCGGTCATGGGCAATCAAACTGAAAACCTGCCAATTCTGGTGACGAGTTCATCTCTATTTTAAATGTAAAAATAGTTTTTTTTAAAATCGATTTCAGTGTGGCGATACGTGAATCACTACACAAAAGAATTGCGATTCATAACTGAATAGATTTCCCACCCCCCCCTTCTTTTCTTTGAACATGGCATGATTGGTACTGCCTGACAGGCTGGTCTGAAATTTTCCGAAACTGCAGGTCTACTGGGATTTTCATGCACAACCATCTCTAGGGTTACAGAGAATGGTCTGAAAAAAAAGAGAAATGTGAGTGACGGTGACAGAATGTCCAGACTGGTTCAAGTTGATACAAAGGCAACTGTAACTCAAATAAGGTTTCATTACAACCAAGGTATGCCAAAGAACATCGCCGAATCCAGAACATGTTAAACTTTTAAGCAGATGTCCTACAGGACCAGAAGACCACATCTGGATGTTACTTCTGTCAGCTAAGAACAGGAAATTGAGGCTATAATTTGCATTGGCTCACCAAAATTGGACGAAAGAATACGGAAGAAAAAATAGAAGAATATTGCACTTGACCAGAACAGAACCCCGTCACCTGATTGTGTAAGTTTACTAGACCAGAGTAACACAGAGCGCTCTCTCTCTCTCTCTCTCTCTATTTCTATCTCTGTTGTGTGCGAGTGAGTGTGAGAGAGAAAGAGAGAGAGAGATGTTGGCATGAGGTGACACGGAGCGGGTGGAATAAGACATGCTTTATAGAATATATTTTTGGTGCCAGTCTCCCTGTTACCACGGTAACTAGTTCTACTGTGGACCCTGCTTTACTGTATAGATTAACAGAGATAGAGTGAGATAAGTCTGAAACAAACAACAAAAAAAATGGATTAGGATTGTACACCTAAAGTGCGTAAAAATAATATTGTGCTAAAAAGGAAGATTGTTTTAAGTATTTGGATAAAAAGCAGATAGATAAAGCTAGATAGAACTGGTATACCTGATGACATTCTGGCAAATGTCAGTGTAATTTATTTAGTTTAATCAAATGCACGCAGCATTAATTTACTCCTTTATGAAGCAGCATAGCTGGTGATATCCTACCAATGTTAGCGAAATTAATTTTGTTTAATCTAGTGCATGCAGCATAAATCTACATATTTATGAAGGTGCTTTAGTATGTTGAAGTGAAAGTCATGGTGGTTTCAGCTGCTACAGAAGCTTCATTTAGTCAACGGATATCAAAGGGAAAGGATTTGATTAACCAGGGATAATTGGTAATCAGTTTGTAAGGCAAAGCAATTTAGCTTTCCGTTTGAGATGGAGTTAAAACTTGTGAATTTAAAGCCGTTGTGCATTGTTAAAATGTAATAAAATTCCAAAATAATTGCACTGTTAGTTCACATAATGCCACCGTTTTGGTACTAGACCTTACACAGATATTATGGGTGTAGCAGATCATAAAAATCTCAGTGTGCAGATGGTATCATGGGCTCTGAGGCACGGATCGGATCATTTTCCGCACCAGAAAGAAGGGACACAGATATAATTCTGCTTTCCATTTATAACTTTTAAAAATTCAACTAAAGAACACTTAAAGCAAGAAACTTTTACCAACTATCTTTAATGAAAACATGTTTAAGCTGTTGAATAAAATATTAAACACTCAATTGGACCTCGATACAATGTATAATGATTCATCTTTTTTAATGATGTGTACATGGACTAATTTTATTAACTATTGTTTAAAGTAAAAGGTACTGATTAACAAAAAATAATAATAGTTGGGCTACTTTTTATTATCAGCTGGACTTGAACTACACCATGGGGTCCAGTACTGATGTTTATATCTAGGCTGTTTTTTTAATCAGCACTTGTGTCCCAACTGTCTAGACTTTGTCAGTGTGATTTGGCAACCCCGGTGAGCACACAGTCAGTTTGAGCAGGAAAAAAAAAATTGTGCAGCAAAAAGGAGTGGATGAACAAACTATAGATTAAATCAAAGAAAAATAGTGTGAATAGATAGTAGGCAGAAAGGAAGTACAGAAGAGTAGTCTGCAGATAGGAAGTATGGAAGGTGAGTGTGCAGATAAGACATGTAGATAAAGAGTGAAAGTGTAGTATGCCAAATAGGGAGTATGGATAGGGAATGTGCAAATAAAGCGTGTGGACTGATAGCATGCACACAGGAAGTGGAATTGAGCGGATTAGGTGAATGCAAGTCCAAAAGTAGACATTTCTACCCAAGGATAGATTTTTTGAAGTTCTTAAAATTAGAAAAAAATTAACAAAAAATGCTTTAAAGCAAACATTTACTCAAGGAGATGTGTGTGGCATTGACTTCCTTTAATCATCAGGTAAGTGTGTGTGTGTGTGTGTGTGTGTGTGTGTGTGTGTGTGTGTGTGTGTGTGTACGTAGGTAGCTTGTATTACCATTAGCTGTTTCCCACACAATCCCATGCAAACTACTCTTAGTTAAATGTCACTGGCATTTTTACCCACACTGATGTTCTCTCCTGCCTGTGACGCATTCAAGGCTCAGAAAGAGACAGAAATAGAAAGCGAGAGTGAGCATAAGTCCAAAAATGCCTCAAACAGGACAATGCTGCAACCAAGCCAAATGCTTTAACACGTATAAATATAAATCCACCTGAAGGCAACTTCTACTGAGAGGGTTAGTCATCCACACATGTACACAAAGCCTTCAAAGGTCAGCTGCACACATTTGTCATGACTAACAATAAAATATGAATATCTATCACTCCTGTTATGATGCCTACACATACACACAAACATGTTTACCACATAATAAAACTGGATTCAGTAAACTTTGGTGGGTATGTACAGTACAGTACATGTTACGGTAAAACCATTCCTATAGACCCGGACTGTCCTTCCAGCTCAGCAACCTCAATAAACTTCTATTAAACCCACTTCACCCAAGACTGACAAATGAAATGACACTGAAAAACATGACAACCAGAGTTGCCCTCAATTATTTAGCCTGTCCTTTCTGGTCACAGCACATACAGGAATTAGTGCTGATTCAGTGGCTTGTATCAGATTTAAAACACAATAAAGAAGCCCATGAGAGCCCAATGAAAGTGGTTGCGCCTTTCCACAATCACCTAAACAGATACCTCCAAACACAGTGTGCTTCAAGCTATTTGGTTGTTCACTTCTTCTGACCCTATGTTTTCCAGAATATTTGGAATATCTATCTACGGGGTGTCCCAAAAGTCTCCATACATAGAGAGAACTAAGAGAATTAAGTAATGAACATTGTATTAAATATAGTAATATTTAGCAAAAAAAAAAAACATTAATTTCCTTTATGTATGGAGATTTTTGAGTGCAAGTATGAGTCATATTGTGACAGGATTACTAAGTGCATTAACTAAGTGTTATTTCCTGTTCCAAAGAAACCCCATCCTGCTTCCCTCAATGACTATCGCCCTGTAGCGCTCACCTCAGTAGTGATGAAGTGCTTTGAACGGCTGGTCAGAGACTTCATCATTTCTTCACTACCTGACACACTGGACCCATTACAGTTTGCTTACTGTCCAAACCGCTCTAAAGATGATCCCATCTCTCATCTCCTCCATACGTCTCTCACTTACCTGGACACTAGAAGGGGGAATTATGTTGAAATGCTTTTCATCGACTATAGTTCAGCATTTAATACCATAATTCCCACCACACTCACCACCAAGCTGGAGCACCTGGGCCTCAGCTCATCTGGATGTCCAATTTCCTAACTGTTAGTCCACAGGCAGTAAGGATGGGAGTTTACTACTTTAGTACAAAGCAGGCGAGGAACTACCAGACCGCCATCATCAACAGGAGCCCAGTGGAGAGAGTGGACAGCTTCAGACACCTCGGTGTTCACATCACGCAGAACCTGTCATGGTCCTGTCATATCAACTCTGTCTGGAACAGCACCATGCAGAACAGATGAGCTCTACAGAGGGTGGTGCGATCAGCTGAGCGCATCATCCGCACCGAGCTCCATGACCTGCACTCAATCTACGACAAGCGGTGCTGGACCAAGGCCAGGAAGATCGTGAAGGACCTCAGCCACCCCAGCAATCGACTGTTTTCTCTGTTGAGGTCAGGAAAGCAATTCCGCTCCCTGAAGGCCAACACAGAGAGACTGAGGAGGAGCTTCTTCCCGCAGACGATAAGGTCTCTCAACCACACCACAACACAAAAAATTAAAATACATATTTGTCTAAAATTTCAAAACTGAGAGATGACCAGGGAATAAATGCTTAGAAAAATTCCCTTATTTATATCATAATTACATAATTAATGCTGGAACTGTACATCATTACTTTCCGAAGTCTTTCTAAAGGATTTACCTGCACAATCATTACACAGCTGGGCACAAAAGCCAGTAATTATCAGGCCTTGGACGTCTCAATCTCATTCATTTCATGCGACAGATGCTTGGTTGGAGTGATATGCGTTAATTGCTATCTTAGGAGAATCTCTATCACTCAAAATTATTCGCTTTATAACCCCCGTGGATTGTAATCAGGCAAGCAGCATGCCACTGGCTCTGTTGTAGACCACAACACTAAACGTTTTTATTCACAAATGATCTATTCGCACCTTCGCACCTGGTTTCAAACGTGAGGCATTGTTCAGGGCGTACAATAACCTGACACTATCAACGGGACATAAAACCACCACTCCACTGAGGATCTCGGGATAGAAAATGAGGACAGATAAAATGGATTAATCATTGGTGTTAATTAAGCACGTTATTATTGACTAGAATTTAGAATTCCATTCACATTACCTCGAAATTCTCAAAATTTTCTTGACCTAATTCTTTGTACTTAAAGTTTTAAAAACTCCGGTTTCCTCCCATAGTCCAAAGACACGCAGATTAGGCTAATTGACGTTCCCAAATTGCCCGCAGTGTGTGAATGTGTGCCCTGCGATGGATTGGCATCCTGCCCAGGGTCTACCCCGCCTCATGCCCTAAGTCTCCTGGGATAGGCTCCAGGTCCCCCGCAACCGTGAATACAGAATAACGCGGTATAGATGATGAGTGAGTGAGTGATGGTGTATTTGAAGCAGTAAAATGTGGCTGTTCCTCTATAATCCTACAGGTGTTGCACTCTAAACTATTAATACCCCTATTACCATAGAGCGTTGAAACATATTATGTTGTTGTGTTGTCACTCCTGTTTGCACATTTGCACGTGTTGTCTTTTTCTGTAGGACTTAGTTTCTGTTAATTTATAATGTTAATATGGTTTGTCTCAGCTAGCCAGATAATTAGATTTCTTAGTTAGTTAGCTAGTCAGATTTTTGTTAATTTATGTTGTAAATTTATGTCGTATGTAGCACCTTGGTCCTGGAGGAACGTTGTTTCGTTTCATCATGTAGTAAACTGTATATGGTTGAAATGACAATAAAAGCCTACTTGACTTGACTTGATGTCACCTATGCAGTTTGACTTGCAATGAGATGCGGTGTTAGTTCACTTCACCGTGAGCCGCCGCGAGGGAAGGGAAGTTCTTTAAGGTCCGTGAGCTTCCACGAGGGCCGGCAAAAAAATAAAGCATGTTTAATTTTAAAAAATAAAGCATGTTTAATTTTTCGCGTGGAAAGAAACGTAATCACTCCGCCAAAACTCTTACTTACACCCACCGTGCGAAACCGCGTAGGTGAGATAGGGGTATTACACACCACAGCATCCTATATGGTAGGAAATTTGTAGGAATTATGTGCTGAGTTTGTTTAGAATTGTAACTCAATCTGAAAAATATATATGTAGAATCAGTATATTAATATAATTGGGTTACACATCGCATTGGCACCTTGGTATTGTGATAATATTGTATCATGAGGTCCCTGGTGATTCCCGTCCCTATGAAATCATGAAAATCATATTATGAATTAACAGATCAGCCGATTTGATTTTCAGCTAATAATTTTATAAGAATCAACATGTCATAAAATTCTGCTCTTGAGAAAAGCATTATCTCTGATGCTATTTGCTTTAAGCTTGTTAGTCCTCGTAAAAGAAAAAAATTGTGGCACTTCAGGAACTATTTGGACAATAATTCATTACATAATATGTATTTACATATTCAATATTTCCATCATGTGTTTTAAGTGCACTGACATTTCCCAAAACCTTCACTGATGATTGAAGTTCAGTACATAACTACTGAAGGGCGCATCTTTTCAGTGCTGTTAACACTGATTCATACTGACATCTAATTCTCCACATTGTCATGGGTTACAGATTAGAGTTACGGTCATGGCTCTGTGTGTGTGTACGTGTGTGTGTGTGTGTGTGTGTACGTGTGTGTACGTGTGTACGTGTGTGTGTGTGTGTGTGTACGTGTGTGTGTGTGTGTGTGAGTGAGTGAGTGAGTGAGTGAGTGAATCTGAGTAAATGAAACCACCATAACTTTAGATCATAAGTGTTATGAAAATGTTCATTACCCATACATGCTCTAAAATAAGCAGGTGTGTGCACATACTTTATAGACAAGGGAGAAAATCGAGTCAGGTGTGTATTGCAATTCTTTTATGAGACTACAAAATCTCTATTTTGTTATTAATTACATGCTGTATATTTGCATTGTAGCCATTAAAATGTTGCAGTTCCCCTGGGTGCACCCTAAACTACACTGACACTGATAGGCAGCCAAAAAAGAAAAAGAAATAAATATATATACCTACAGTAGGCGGGGAGTGAAGCTCAGGGTCTGGTCTGGTGCTGGAGAGTAGCACAGCAGACGCTAAAAACGTGGTAGAGTGGCATGTGAGTGAGGTGATGTAACGCGCCCCAGGGACTTCAAAGGACCTAAACTGAAAGCAGTCGTTTGATCTTAGTGTAAAGGACAGCCGCATGAACACTCCACGAGCTCCTGTGTAGAGCCAGCCTCCGGGAAAGCCGCCCAGCCGTCAGGTATAAGAAGGGACTCCCGTCTGAGGTGTGCACAATGGAGAGCTGGGAGCGTCCAGTTGGCCAGGTCAAAGGGACGAAGAGTGCTCATGGAGACGCAAGAACTGCTGCCCATGCGGGCCCACTCTGCTACTCTGCCCACCACCATCGCTCGCCAGCCTGTGCCCGCATGCCAGCTGGGCACTGCCACCAGACCTGCATGTGCACACCTTTACATACTTTCCTAATTCTCCTTTTTTTTTTTGTGGTGCCGCCCATGCGTCAAACCCGTTACAATATAAACTTGTTAACTCGAAATTTCATTAAGCGAAGCTGTCCGCTCCAGCCACCCAAAAATATTACCAAACATCTTTGCAGTTTTTGCATATGAAAAAATCTAAACATTTAGAAAAGACATTAATAAAGTAAAATACAAAACAGACATTAAACCTTACTTAACCTTTAATTAATATTGTGATTTTGGAAACAGTACCATTACAACTATGACAAGTTCCAGACAATCAGAACACAGAATGCAGTATTACTGATTATTTATTTTATAATTTCCACTGAAAGTGGCACCTGTTTTTTTCATGGTACCATCCTTGTAAAGTTTCTTTGGACTCATGGTGCTATATTCTCACTAAATATTGGACAAAAACATTTTTCACCACTCATGCAAGTTTTCTTCCATTATCTATACTGCTTCTCCTGTGTAGGGTTGCGGGGGGCCTGGAGTCTATCCCAGGGAACTCAGGGCACATGGTAGGGTGCCAACCCATTGCAGGACACAAGCTGTAAACAGTCATCTAAACTGTAATATAGGAAGGGGATGACAAACGTCTTTTCTGTACAAAAACTACTGTATACTATACAAGTCTAGACAAGCATTCAAGAAGGTGTTGAAATCACCAAAGGACCAGCAGGAAGACAGTGGAATCAAAAACACTACATATTGCTTCAAACTGCTGTTCACAGTCATAGGGCACCTAAAACGCACTAAATGCCCTCTTCTGTACATACTGTATGAACTTCAACTTATTAAATGTTTGATTTGAACAGGGGTCCTGAATTAAGATTTATTAAGGTATGGTCGACAAAATTGTCTTTATGCTTGTATTAGGATTCAGATCTCTATATACACACAAAACACAAACAATTTAAATTTTTAGATATTTAGAATATTGATGGCCTTGTATATTTCTTTTCTATGGGTATGGAATACAAAAAACAATCTTTAATCAATCTTTAGTAAATCTTCATTTGCATACGGCTGGACTTTAAATGAATGTGAAAGGACTCTGGTTGTTCTGTTTGGTTATTATACAGTACATGAACTCACCTCGGACTGCTGCGAATACGTTTGCTCCAACCACACGTGTTTTCATCTCATAGTGGCGTTTCACATTACTGGTTTTATTAACACCAGCAAGAGGAATAAACATATATTGATCTGTCTGTTCATCTTTGAAGGTTCAGAGAAAGTCTTCTTTCCTTTTGTTTGAGTAAGTCGAGCTGTGTCACACTTTCGTTTCTGTTTCTTACGTGTACACTTTGCCTTACTGTCTTATTTATCTCAAGCAGATAACTTCCTTACAGGTTTTGAAGTATTATAAACAACTAAAACTACCTAATTAACATCAAAATGTTGTGTAAGCTGTGTTGTTGATTGTTTAAGCATTACCGTATGTCATGCAAAATGTAAAAACTTTTACAAATCATTGTATGGTAAAGCACTTCTTCGTATTTGGTCTAACACTCCCATTCACATATTCAATAATGCAAATAGCCCGGTGTAGGTAAATCTTGTTCTTGTTTTTTTTGTTTGTTTGTTTAGGTTTCCATACATTAGGTGTTTATTATGCATGTCTTATCTAACTCTGAAATACCCTCCCTCTCCCTATTCCTCTTATCATTACCACTTTGTATCTGGACCTTCTGAGAAAAGCAGGATGACAGCTCAATAACAGCTTGGATGCCATTAGAGATGGATGATAAAAAGCAGATATATTATTAGTATTGGCTGATAGGGTAAGTATCACGTCTGCTTCGGTTCCTGTTCGATGAGATGCACCACTTATCTTACTTCAAAAGCTAATGTCAGCACACTACTGTATTAATATTTAAAGGACGTACAATCGACAAGAATGAAAAAAAAAAACAATCGATGCACCAACAACAGAGCACACTGCTGAGAACAATCTCTTCCTCAAGCGTAATTTTTTTTTAAGCTGCAGTAACACTTAATAGGCCTGTTACCTAGTCCTTAGCAATGACATTGGGTTTATTACTGCATGGTGTGTGTGTGCACTCTAACACCATCCAGAAAGAGTAGCGGAAAACAAGAAGACATAAGAGGAAGAAGAAAGCTGGAGGTGGAGAGAGGATAAAATGCGAGGTGAGGAAATTGTGGTCAAGTAGCATTAACAATACAGCTTTTAAAAAAAGTGGCATCAAATGGCATCATCAGGGCACTGTTACAACACACACACACGTGGGAGGCATTTCGTTCAGCACTAACCTACCAAAACCATTACATAACTCAGGCTACCCAGAATCAGGGGGAGAGCGAGAGAGATGTTGACTGAAGAAAAGGGGGTTGGGTGGACGTGCATACTTTCAAGCATGCTTAAAATAGACGGAAGACACGCAGTGTCTCTAACAGTAACACATTAAAGCAGCTTTGCATGATCAAAATATGTGATTTCCTGCGATAGCTCTCTGTCTCTCTCTCTCTTTGTCTCTCTCCCTATAACTAAAAAAAAATAAAGCTAAAACATACCTCTACTAACATAGTAATAAGTATAATGTATCATAAACACATTTTACTATGGTGCAATATGCATTATGCTAATGATCACACGTTTAAACAAAATATTACTATAGTTTTAATAGGACTGTCCAGGTTTGCTTCCCCGCCAATGCCACAAACCCAGCCAATGAATGCAGGGCATCCTTAGTGCTGGAACCGACACTAAGGATGCCCTAAGTACTGAAACCAGTGCTTTAGTGAATCAGAGTCACAATAGAAGCCCCAGAACGCGCTGTGTGTGTCTTGCAAAGATAGCCACTGTGAAACACCAACTCCCTCTATGGACAACAATGCTCGACGCACCCAAACTCTGTCACCACTTCAGTCACCATCATTTTAATCATCGCTGTTTCTCTGCTGTTTTAAAAAGGGTCAAAGTATTAAACTGCATCAAAACAACAACTGAGATTTGCAATGACTGGAATTGGGTTAAGAGCTGTCCAACACATTATTAATACCAGTAAGCTTAGTGCTGAACCGTCAACTTCAATAAAGAAATGTGATCAGGAAAACAATCATGACTGGAGATCACTTAATTTGCATTGTAAAAAACAAAACAGCAACAACAAAGAAATCCGAGTTATGTTTAATAGTGAAAGTAAGAGCTTGGGATTAGGACTAAACAGCTGTGTGGTATTAAGGAAACAACTTGTCAGTGAGACAGTTCTATCAGTGAGTCGGGGTAAGAGCAGAAGGACTTGAAGTGATGCAATGGCCACTGTATAAGCTTCTAGAGACAGTGTTATGACCTGGAGTTGTTTCTGTTGGTGAGATCTAAACTAGACTAGCAACTTTATGAGGCAATAAAATGAAGTCAGGTAATGACCTAAATGTACTGAATAACCAGGTTATCACATCTATGGTTTTTCTTCCCTGATGAAACAGACATATTCCAGAACCCAAACTGTGAGTTGTTCTGGTAGCACAAAGAATTGTTTTGTGTATTGTGTGTATTCTTTGCCATTACTGAGAATTAAATTCAATGTAAACTTAATTGAATTCAAAGTTATTCACATTTCTTTTAGACAGGTAGATATTTCATGTATGCGAAACGATAACACACTAATCTAACAGTGGTAACAATACTTAATACAGAGAATAACAGAGACAAAATAAAGTTAAAAAAAATAACAGAAAGACAAAATTTAGAAATTGCTGTTCGAGTGAATAAAATGGTTGGTGTTATGCAATATGCAACTAATGAAAAAGTGAAAGCATCAGACCAGCATTGAGTCTGTGAAGTGATGTGAGTAGTGTGGTTGAGTTCATGTAACGACAAGGTCCATGCAGATAGGAGTGTTTAAAATGAGTGCAAGCAGGCAACTCAAGCTGAATGAAGCGGTGAATGTGTTGCAGAGATGCTCTCAAGCCCAAAACTTCAAATCCCCAACCCTCAGGCCCAGCAGAGAGGGCTTTAAGCCCTGGCGACAAATGATTTCCTGCAACTCTGTGAGAGTCTGCCATTGAACATTGTGTTCTGCTTGGCAAACGTTCTGTCCAGAGGGTGGCTGGTGCTGGGCATGAAGAACAGCAGTACTGATGCCACAGAGTCCAGCTTCAAGCCAAACACAAAACCAGCTCTCTTGTCCAGATGCATTGCATCCCCCATTTCTAAGGCTACAATATAACATAGAACAGCACACTGGTCAAGACTGACTCCTGAAACATCTGCAAGAGCTTTTTACAGATGTTAAAAGAGCCCGGTATTTCTAGGAAGAATAGTCAAATCTGTCCCTTTTTGTAGAGACAGTCTGTATTCATTGTCCAGTCCAGTTTGTCATCCAGCTGCAGCCTCAGGTATTTGTAGGTGGGGCTGTTGTACAGCACATCTCTAGATGATGTCTGTAGTTGTACAACACCTGACACTGGTCAGTTTTTTGACCAAGATATTGCTCTTGTGTGACAAAACATTTCCAAAATTATTGTACACATTTAATGAATGTACATACTTGATACTGTACATTGTGAGAATTTTCTTTTCTGTTAAACCGGTAAAAAAAAGTGACAAAAAAAATTAGCTTTTCTAATTTTCTTAGTTTTTTTAAAAATATTAATTTACCATAGACACCTTTTGGTGTCAGTAAACACGGGTTCATTTTTCATGGGTAAAGCCTAACTGGAGTATGCGCCAAAATATACAGTATTGTATATTGTAACAATATTACCTTGTTGTCATCTGGGAGTTTATTTCTCCTGAAAGAAACTAACATATACACTATTAGCGTGCTGATTTACCACGGTATGCATAATGCAAGTGTTCGAAATATGTGTGCACCGCCTCTCTGTAGACAGGGTTCATATCGTTCACGCAGATTCCCAAACGTAACAATAGACAGCATTCTACTGCACTGTGTTACTTGGTGCCTCTTATTAAATCTCTCTCAAAATTGTTCTGCCACCTTTTACAAATTCGGCCCGCATTCACGGCCATTTCCGTATGAGTGGAAATAATACTATGGATACTTTTTCCTCTGTCGAGAGACCCATCTCCAACAACAACTGTACAACACAACTTCCTTTTCACTACTGGGAACCCCTGCGGCTGGAGCTATGCTTCACTGACACACATGCACGTTCAAGATGCACCAGTGTCAGAACTATATATTTTGGCGCATACCATACTTCCCTGTAGGTATGTTAACTAACACTAGACAGTGATTTTGTTGGCTTGTATTTTACCAAAATCTAAATAAAATACTCATTCATATAGTAACTCCCCCTCTGCGAATGTTAACCAGCATGACACGATCTTCACACCCATATAGCTCACTTAATGGATGGATAATGTAACAGGATTAGCTACTGTGTAGTCAGCAAACATTTGCACCTATAGCGGCTAGAGGATCCAAGCCTCTATATCATACTGTACTGTATTACACCACAAACTGGTGTATATACTCATCGGCTGCTGTATTTCCATGTTTGTACACTCATTCAGGACATAGTTGTAGGTATCTTAAGATGGATATGCACTAAGTATCTCTTTAGCCAAATCTGTCTTCTTTGGCTACTTTAGCTAGCGTTTGTTGTCTAGATAAACGCCTAAACCTGAGCTTACACAGTAATGTTGGTAATGCTAACCCACTCTTATCATTACCCAACAGAAAGTTTTGCAATGGCCTTACAATACATGTCACTATTCAGACGCTTGGAGAGCTACAAGAGAAACCACTTAACGCTATTCCTCCTAGTTCCCTGGTTTCTGATTGACATTAATTGGCATGACAAAACTTGAGACACAGCCATACTAGCTTCAAGAGACCATATTTTATTTCTTTTTACTTTTAAGTGTCGCTTTAAACACAAGGATTTTGATGATCTCCTCAGTAAGAGCCTTTCATCTTAATCTGTTTAACCAAAGTTTTTTATTTTTTATTTAAGTTGGTATGCAATAAAACTTAGAGACATAATTTACTGGATCAACAAAGCAAGATGATATTTTCGGCACCTATTAGCCTGCCTCCAGCTACCACCATGACATATCCATGACTTAGGGTCTAAAAAGTATCTAAACTACTCATGGAAGTTAACTTATGGAGGTTAATGTAACACTATCGCAGATGTAGTAGTATAATAACCCAAGGTGTGTCAATATAAATTTTAAAGACAAATATAAACACTTATAAATACTTACCGGACCATTCAAAAGTGGACACAAGATTCTACATTCTGAATTCTCCAGTACTGGAGATTTCAAAACTCTTATAAAATTACACATAATGAATTAACTAATTAAGCATCAACAACAAAAACAGTCAGTTGTGATTTTAAGAGATGAAGGTCAGCTGTTCCGGAATAGTTCTTGCAAGAACAGTATTGTCTAAAGCATTTGCAAAACCCATCAAGCACCATGATGAAACTTGCTCTCAAGAAGACCTTACCAGGGAGGCAAGTTCATTTAGAGTTACCAGCCTCAAAAATCACCAATTTACAGCACCTCAGTTTAGACTTGTTATGAAGGCTTTACCGAGCATAAGTAGCAGATACAGCTAAATATCAATGAGAATGAGATTACTGAATGCTTTTGGCGTTGGTTTACAATGTAGAAAGAAATTTTAAACATCAGGAAAGACCATCAATCAGAACACTTGTACCTATAACATTTAAACGCATATTCACAAACTAATTTGGGAACACCAATCAGCCTAATCTGCATGTCTTTGGACTGCGGGAAGAAACCGGAGAACCCGGAGGAAATCCACCAAGCACTGGGGAGAACATGAAAACTCCATGCCCTCTTTGAATCAAACCTGGACCCTGGAGGTGCAAGGTGACCATGCTAACCACTAAGCCACTATGCTGCAGTTCTGAATAGTATGTTGACAAAACAGCAGTGCTCAACTTCAGCAAGCTCATAGACAGATGTTGTCCAGAGCTATGTGCAGAATATCACTAGTTCTTCCTATGGAGGAATGGGTTTCCCCCAGGTTCTTTGTTCTCCCCCTGACTCCTGATGAACCAGCCATTGGAGATGAATGAATGAAATAGATAAATGAATGGATTCCATAGGAACACTGGAATGTTTGAAGTGCATTCCTTGCTTATTTATTATACATGTATATCTTGCAAAAGTGGATTGTTCTAGGTTAAGAGTATAACCTAATATTGGTAAAATGTTAATTGTAACATTGCATATAGAGGTTAACAAGTCAATTTGTTCTACAACTTCTTTACCACTGTTAATTTTCTGAAAAAAATGAATGAACCATAAATCTCCCCTAGGAAAAGCAGAGCAGGCCTCATCCATTCTAGTTGAAATTCCCCTTTAATGCTCTATCTTAGTTTCTTCAAAACTACACCTACATCCTTGCTAAATATAGATACAAAAACACATATATGCTTTTTTTATTTGGAAAAGCACATTTGAATCTGCGGTTAGTGCCAACACACATCCAGGAGCTGATTTAGAACACTTTCCAATTTAATGGAAAAGAATTGACAGCAGTTTTCAAATAAAAAAGTATCATTATAAATAAAAGTCTACACATTTTATATGGTAACAATTTATTATTTATTATTAATTTATAATTTATTATTATTTAATAATTTTTTTTTTTCTCATTATCACCATTGTGTTACTTCGTCCTCCATATTCCATATTTTATATTTCATAAGGGTGGATGATTGCTACGTGGGCATAATTTCAGGATTTCTTTCTGATATTTGGCCATTTGGGCTGTAATTTTGTGACAGTGGAAGTGTGTGCCACTGGGGGGGTTAGTACATGGCAGAATCAAAGAAAATGGGACTCGTGTGATTGTGTTCTTTGCTCAACTGTATCCTCCTTTCTCTCTCAGTCATTCGCCTGTCTTTCTCCTGAACTCATCATTATTCTCATTCCGTGTCTAGGTCCTTTGTGATTTTTTAACTTGTACAGTATGTATGTCCCAGAAAACTCAGGCTTATTACAGTAATGGGATTTTTTTGTGTGTGTCACTGGATTTGCACAGAACAGATGCAAATCCAGTGAACAAACTAGGAGCTAGCAGCAGCCTCAGCTCAAATGAGGATATAGAGAGTATAGAGCAATGTAACACCCTCAAACTCCATGGATATATACAGAAATTATCTTGTTTTGTATTATTCCGCCTCAAAAGTTTACAGAGCATCTTTCTGACTAACACTGTAGCGAATCTAAAAACCTTAAGAGCGAGACAAAGCGATAAAGTTCCCACTTGTTTTGCATCTGTTCTTCTATTGAAAAAGTCTTAAACTTTCTACTGCTCTCCAGTTTCTCTCATTTCCTACGTTTAATCTTGACTGCATCCACTAGTATTACCAAAGTACTCTGTTTGTAGACTGTTCTTCAGACAGAAACACACTGCCTGGCCAAAAAAGTCATCTGGATGTACGGTAATTTAGCAAATAGTTAAAGGCAACAATTTCTTTAACCCGAGTAGCGAGTAGCTTCTCATTTCTTAAACAACCATGTCTGAAGACACATGCAGCCTGTAGATGTACCAAAGATGTTATTCTGTTATAGATGGGTCAAATAATCATCTGCATCAAGCATTGAAAAGTGTAACCCTGGAGAAGGCTTTACGCAGCGGTCCGACTCTCTTATCATCAATACAAGCTCTTGGAGAGCGATTTATGCAACTCTGGATGGACATAAATGTTGTGACATTGCATGAGCTTATTAAAATGATGCCAGGGAGGTAATCAAGGCTAATGGTGGTGCAATTAAATATTAGAGTGTGCAACTTTAATTTTTTTTGACTGGGCAGTG
>JAQMYK010000009.1:15336447-15346840 GCA_030014345.1 Clarias buthupogon
ACAACAGAGCACAACCAATGGCGTGTTTTCCCAATTTATGCATGAATTTAATCAACTTATTTAAACTCCGTTACATATAAGCCAAAAATACAGTATATAACATTATATTATAAGCACACACAGAATGCCTTAAGGATTCGTTTTTCTTATTTCTTTTTAATGGAGTTAGTTACTAGACCTAAGAAAGTACCACTCCTTAGTGTGCTTTGACCTATTGATTGCACGGCATTTAAAAAACATCGTATAAAATAATCAAATAAAAATTAATGCACTAAAACAAAGGCACTAAAATATCCAGAGCTCCCGATAATAATACGGTGTAAGATTAAGAGAAGCACTGAGAAGAAGGAAGACTGAAGTTCTCTACAAGCTCCTCCTTTCACGCCTCCACAGAGGAGAGGCAAAACCCAGAGATCCACACACGCACACGCAAACACACACACTGAAAAGAGATGCACAGGTAAACAGGTGACTCCACAATCAAAAGAAAAAACAAAGAAATAAAAAATAAAAAAAACATACATACAGGCGATTTCTTTGACATATAAATACCTCCGCTAAATCACACGATGCACTCTCTCTCTCTCTCTCTCTCTCTCTCTCTCCATGCCTGTCACTCACTCTCATCCCCACACTTTTTCGTGCCGATCCTTACCTTAGTTGTGACTATACACAGACAATCCATTGTGAGCTCAAAAGCTCAGCCAAGACACCAATTCATCGCCACTGATTCAGCCAGAATGGAGAGAAGAATAAGAAAGGGGAAAAAAATGAGAGGAAACCTAAGGCACGGGCAGAGTGAGGATAAAAAGAATGGAGCTCTTTCCTATACAGCTAAGTGCACCAGCAGCCACCGCACACATGATGCTAGCAGGAGCGCACGGCGCAGCGCGGGCTGCCCACAGCCACACGGCACGGCTGCCTTTCACAGACACAGAGTTAGGGAGCGAGAAAAAAAAAGAAAAAGAGAGAGAGAGTGAGAGAGAGAGTGAGAGAGAGAGAGAGAGAGAGAGAGAGAGAGAGAGGATGCTGCTGTTGCTGAGAGCACAGAGCATCCCTCCTCCACAGCTCTCACACAGCCCTGACTGCCTGCCTCATGAGAAAACAATCTCCGATTCTCAAATCAGCCATGTTCTCTAACCCTGGAGCTTTCTGTCATTGTGCGCTACGATTCGTCTCCCTTTTTTTTTTTTTCTTCCTGAAGTGATGCTGAGCTAGACGGTTTTAGCTCTGCAGAGAAATCCAAAGCTGGGAAAGTGCAGTCAACCAGATTCCACTGACTTAATGGCCATTTGCTGATCTTGAATATAAAAAGATTGAAAAGAAAATTTATTAAGAACAAAAAAAAAAAAAGTATCTCAATCACTTGAATTGTATACTGAAGCGAAGACAAGAGAGGAAGGAGTCCAGTGCAGCAGGACAAATGAGTCACATGCAGAACAAAAGGATTTTTTTTCATGAGCCATAAGCAATGGTTTTGCAGTTAAAGATTTAGTAGTGGTTTAAAGTTTTAGTAGAGAGAGAGCGAGTAAAAGAAAAAGAGAGAGAGAGAGAGAGAGAGAGAGAGAGATGGCACACAGATTTACACAGTCACACAATTTTTTGAAATTCTCTAAGGATTCAGGCATCATGAATCATACAGATGTGGGCTCGTTCCGCATCCAATTCTCTCTCTGCTCATTGTCAGGCAAGACCAGCTCTCTGCCGCACGCTCGAGTTAAATTAAGAACTCTAAAATGCTGTTAATCTCATCATGATAACATGAAGAAGCGAGCGAGCGAGTGAAAGGTGCAGAGTCAATAGTGCTTATTCACTGAGGGACTGCGACATGCCAACTACTAACACCAACCACAACACAGCGGACAAGCAGCGACACGAGGACGGAGACGGAAATTCCACTGTAGGCTACAGGATCCCCCGTCCGGGTACCTGACATCTCAAGAGATCACATCTGCTCTAGATTTGATTTCGACGATGAGGAAGGCACTAAAGAGTGAAATGGAAAGGAGATGAAAGGATCATCAGCCAGAAAAAAAGCTGATGTATCCTGTAGTAAGCTATTTAGGGGTATGAATCACCAGACAATTCAAATATTAATTTGGTTCTAAGTCAAGACAATTCTGCACACATTCCCAGTCATGTTTTAAAAATTATTATTTCCTTTTCTTTCACAGTACACATTATGCATTTCATTCATTCATTCATCTTGTGAAGCCTATCCCAGGAGACTTATGCCATGAGGCAGGGTTCACCCTGTACAGGGTGCTAATCATCACTATGGGCAATTTGGGAATGCCAATTAACCTAACCTGCATGTCTTTGGAGGAAACCGGAACACCTAGAGGAAACCTGTCAAGCACAGGGAGAAGATGCACACAGACCTGAGGTGGGAATCGAACCCTCGATCCTGGATATGCGAGGCCACAGTGATATCCACTATGTCACCATTCTGCCTATTATGCATTAGACTATAATTAAAATAAGCATCTTAGCATCAATTGATTCTTATAATACTAGGATAAAAAAAAAATCCTAGAGTTTCTTCTGTACACATTTCCGGTATCTTGCAGTTTGGATACAGTGTGTTAAGCCAGTCAATTTTCATTCCTGTAGAACCACTGCATACACACACACACAAGTCCCACAGGTACCTGCACACACTAAGCCGATCAGCCCACAGGCTCTGAGCCGCTTTCAGCGAATGCATTATGTTGCTAGATAGAGCGATTTAAACTTCTTTCAATAGACACTTTCCCATAACCTCAGTGAAATCATTAGCTAATGACAGAGAAAGCATTGTCTGACATTTTTATGAGGAAGACACAGAAGACACCTTTCGCATAGTTTTAAGTGCAGCATACTCAGATTAAATTAAGGCTGTCAAGTAAAAGCTGTTTTTTTTTCTATGTAAAAGTTGGCAAGTCTGCACATAGACACCTAGATATGGGAATTAAAGTTGCTACAATTCATTGAGATTCTATTTAATCAGTGGTGGTTAGTGATATTCAACGACACAACTAAAATCAAAAACGTATCAATAGCTATTACGGTCGAACGACGTATTATATCGCGAGATCTCATCAAAGCCATACAGATGGCTGCATTCATTATTTAAAGTCAGGAATTCTCTACTGGCTACAAGTCATGTGTTCTGTTGAATATGAAGAGAAAGATATCACCAAAAAGCACTAAACTTGCAGTTGTGCAGCAATCGAGCTGAATTGAAAAACAACAAAGATCTAATTTAGATGTTTCACCTTGTGAAATCATGTGACATCTAACTTTAGTCTTCATTCAAAAGAAAATCAGTTTTTCATACCATTTTGTGTAATAATCTTATGATTTTCTCGTAACACTATTCATAAAAGATGACACTTTTCCTGTGGAGTTATTGAGCTAAATCGGAAGACCTCGTTTGTGTGTGTGTGTCAATGTTCATCTTTTTTCATCTGACAACTACCATTTCTTTGTGAAAAACTCTTCACTCACTGTTTTGTATAAAATAGTTTCTCATTATACGATTTCATATACCATCATATACTGTTTCATGATCACCCACCTAATACTGAGCAAGTCTCCTTTTTGCACCAAACAGCCCTGACCCATCAAGGCAGAGTAAGGGCCGTTTATAGCACCAAGATATGCTGTGGTATCTGGCAACAAGCCGCCAGTAGCAGATCCTTTAAGTCCTGTAAGTTTCAAGGTGAAGCCTCCATGGATAGAACTTGTTTTTCCAGCACAACCCACAGATGCTCAGTTGGAATGAGACCTGGAGCATTTGGAGACTGAGCCAACACGGTGATGTTCCTCAAACCATTCTTAAAAAAAGTGATTCACCAGACCAAACCACCTTCTTCCACTGCTCCATGGTCCAGATATGATGCCCATTATGAAGACTTTTGGTGTTGGGCTCGGGTCAGCATAGGCTACCGGATTGTGTGCTGCTATGCAGCTCCATGTGTATGGATGCAAAAATGCAATGCACTATGTGTTCTCATACCTCTCATGTTCTTAAAATTTTTCAGTAATTTGAAACTCCCTGCCTGCATCAGTGAGCCTTGGCCACCCATGATCCTATCACTGGTTCACTGGTTTTCTTTCCTTCGACCTTTTTTGGTAGGCTTTGACCAATAACATACCACAAAAGCTGCAGTTTTTTTTAACCCAGTTGTCAAGCCTCACAATTTAGTGCTTGTCAGAGTGGCTCAAATCTTTCTGCTTGCCCATTTTTTCTGCTTTCAACACATCAACTTCAGGGATAAAACATTTCTTTGCTGCATAATATAACACACCCACTTCTTCTTGCCACTGTAGCAAGATAATCAATGCTATTCACTTCAACTGTCAGTGGTCGTAATGTTATGTCTGTTCAGTATAATGCATTAATTGGGATTTTGTTGTGCTGTCTGAGTTCTCAAGAAACCATTACATTCCTTGCATAGTTCACTATATTAATACTCATCATGCACATCGCAACCTACCAATGCACTATACAAGGTATAGCAAATTCATTTAGACGTTATGTTAGCACCATCACCCCAGACCTCGTTTAATAGTAACTAAAGGCAAAAAGTTAAGGGAAACTATTTTAGGTATGCACTTTTGTGTGTTAAGGGTCACTAGGTTCAGTAGATTGCATCACACAGGCACGTCTTGATATTGTGTTTAACATAATACTGACTAATCACAAGTGTTTAAATTTGGTATCATGGCTGGTGTCTCCCTCAGCCTCTCTCACTATGTCGAACAGTCTGTGTAGTAAATAGTGAATGATGAAATAATTTCCGTTAGAATCGTTATATTTTTGGCTCTGGTAGGTCATACTTGCCAATCTAGGGCTTTTCCAGATACATCACAATAAATGAGTAGAGTTGATTTGTGTATTGGACTAGCAAATGTCCATCAGATCCTTTTTGCATCATTGCATAAAAATGCTCCAGATATAGTAGTTGGGATGGAGACATCTGAAGCTGGGCTGATTGTTACAACAGCATAGATGAATGGTAGAAAAAGAAAGAAAAAAACATGAGAGGGATCATAACTAAACAGCCTAAGTGACTTTTTCTGGCTTGCCATACAAAGACTTTCCAGTGGAACTCGAAGTTTGCACAACGATGATACGAGGTTGAGTCAAAAATTATCTGCACTCTGGCTATACAATTTATTTTACTTACTGTTAAGAAAAAACAAAAACATAATTATTCTTGACATAATTTTCATGCTTTTTAATAGACTTCGTACAATTGTCAACAACCTTTTTTTGTTTATTTTTATTTTTTTGGATTTTATTCCCGATTTTTTCTCCTTAATTTAGTCGTGTCCAATTCCTCCCCGTCACTAGGGGGCTCCCACATTAAGGCTGCTACTACTACCATTCAACCGGGAGGACCGAAGACTATCACGTGTTTCCTCCGAACCACGTGACGCCAGCCGACCGCATCTTTTCGAACTGCTCGTTCACGCACCGTTGGGGGCGGCGTAACACACTCGGAGGACAGCGCTATCCGCTCCTTCCGCTTGCGTGAGCTCACAGACGCCCCTGATTGGCTGTAGAGCCGTGATTAATGTGAGAGCACGAAGTACCTCTCATCCCTCCCCTCTGAGAGAGCTCGGGCAATCAGCTCTCTCTAGACCTCCAGCTGTGAGAGGTTACAGCATCACCAGGGAACCGAACCAACGATCTCCGGATGATAGGGCGAGTACTTTACCACTGCGCCACTCGGAGGCCCGTCAACAAGCTTTTTTATTCCCTCATTAAAAAATGCCAGGCTCAATGCACCGCTTTCTTCATTTCTTCAGCAGAAGTGAATCTTCGTCCTGGTAGAGCTGCTTTCAGGGGATCAAACTGTTATGATGGAGAAAGATCAGGACTATAGAGAGGATTCTTTAACACCTCAAAACAAAGTTTTTGCAGATTCTCGACAGTGCGGGTAGAAGTGTGCGGACATGCATTGTAAAGCAAGATTTAGGCTTCAGCCCTTTAATAAGCAATATAACGAGCACGGTTGAGTGTTGAACCTTTTTCTAATAATGTTCCAATACTGGCCTTTGAGAATCCCAGAAAACCGTAAGCGTCAATGTTCCAGCTGATGACTGAGTTTTGAACTTTTTCTTGGTCGGCGATTGAGGATGTTTCTGTCCCATACGCCATGTCTCATTACTAGTAATGATTCTCTTTAAGAAACTTTCACTTTCCTTAGAGTATTGGTCCAAATTAGTCCTGCAATAGTTATCCAAACGCTTCTGTTCATGCTCTTTGGTAAGTTGTTTGTGTACCAGGTACATCCGAAAACAAATTTCTGCACGCTGCTCTTCTTTCGTGCAAATCACAAGTGGGGTGTCCATTTTTTTGCTCGCACCACAGTTACAAATGAACGAACGAACTAATGTAACACGTTCACACCTGCACAGCAGTGTCTGGGGAGACAGTAGTCTTAAACGTTGAGCTGTGATAAGACCAACATTCTTTTTTAATATAACTGGAGTGCGGATCATTTTTGACTCTTTTTTTATCTAAAATAATGTTAACAGTGGGTGAGGAATATTAATATTTCTAATTGATTTGAATGCATGTTTATGCTTCTCATGGGCACAGATGTGCACAGCAAGACTTGAGCTTGTACGGCTTATGCGTGATGGGAAAAAAGATGCTCCAGGACACATCCGGTGTCAACTGGCATTTAATCTGTCGACAAAGGAAAAAAATAATTAATATATTGTATTAATAAGACTTGTATTTGCCATTATCACTTGCTAATTCAGAAAACATTTACACCAATTAAATATAGATGACCTTAGAAATAAAATGAGAAACTACTGTTTTTAAAATCTGTACACACTCTGTACACACGTGCATCAGTGCTCTTGGGAATTGCTTCACCACCAGCGTGAAACGCTGCCACAGTTATAAAAGCATGAAGCAAGGCTGTCTGAAATCTCACAGCTGCAGGTAGCGAATAGTGCTGCTGCATTTTAATGCAGCTGCCCTCTGCAGTGGCTTCATAAGGAGTTGCCGTGTGATTGTGTGTCTACAGTACTGTATGTGTTTGTGTGTGTGTGTGTGTGTGTACGTGTTTGCTGCAGTGTGTGAGCAGTGTAAGCATCAGAGCTGTCTGTGTGGGCAAAAGGTGGCAATTACTGCAGATCCTCACGCCTCCCAGGCAGGAGTCAAACTGCAGAAAAGAATCCAAATGCCAAGCCTGTACTCGCACACATACACGCCCACACAAAACAGGCGCATGTAAACGTACATAAATGCGAACACGCACGTACTAATTTTCAATCATTAGCAGATTCCTGACAGCACAGACAACAGCGACCTAAGCAGAGGGATCAGTCGTAAGGCTCAGCTATAAGAGACAGTCTCTTCCGAACCATGCAGAGAATCAGACGACTAATTATTAGCCATTCTCTCTATCTCGCTCTCTTTCTCTCTCTGCACATTTAACGTTTTTTTTTCCCAAAAAAAAAAGAGCCCATCTATTACCCAGCAGATTTCCACATTATCATGTTGCATTATGTCATAATTCAATAACCGCTGCATTCATTATCGTCTGGGTCTATGACCTTCAATCACACCTTTTTTTTCCTGCAAAAAAATAAATAAAACAAAGGTTCATATCAGCCATAATGTGTCTCTGCGCGTGACAAATCGGCTATTAAAGCACTCCCGCTCATTAGCGCAAAACATCTTCCGCCCACACCTGTAGGACAGGAGACAAACAACTTGCTGTTAACGCAGAGGCAAATGTATAAATGAGACAAAGCCACCTCTGAATCTGGAGTACTTATCCGTGCCTCTGCACACTCCACAGACCTGCTGCTGATGACATGCTGTTTAGCGTGCAATAATTAACAGAGCTCTATGAACATGTGCACATGTGGGAAGGAAGAAAAGAAATGAAAAAGGACAAAGAAAGAGAGAAATCAAAAATATAGTACAAAAGTCTCCCATCTGTTACAAGCTGTTTTAATTCCATCATTATTGAGCGTATAATTATTTTCATATGATTTTATAATATGTATACCGCATATACTCTATGAGCAGTATGAAATAAAAGAAAATATATTTCAAAATGAAATAAATCGATTTTTATTGGCATTTGAGAGAAAGTAAAAGAGAAGAAGGAAGTATTGCAAACCGATATAGAGAAAATATTTTGTGCATGTTTTCTTTGAGTCAGAAGAGTGTTAAAAAAGCAGAAATGCCAAAATATTATGTCACCATTGTTTTGGTTATATCACTGTGAATTTTCTATGATTCTGCAAAATGCTATAAATCCACCTCCCACGATTTTGTCACAATGGAGCTGTACTTGTGTTTGTGGCAATGTAAATAAAAAAAAAATTATTTGATTGTGTTTTCTTTCTTTTTTTTTGCAATGAGTCATTGAACCAAGGGGGGGAAAAAAAGGTTTTTTGTTGCAAATAACATTTTCAATTACAAAGACTCCTGACGATCATGAGAAACACCAAAAACGATACAACCACCTCAATTTAGAAAGCATCATGAGGCTCCTCCTTAACCAGTTTCAGTTATAATTCAGTAATTGACTTCATAGCACAGACATGCACTGTTTACTATCTGTTTGCGCATCATTGGCTGCATATACAGTCATATAAGGTCATAACAGAGTTTGGAAATTCTTAAAGTGCATCTCATAAAATAAACAATAACGCACCTCTTGAGTGTTGTAGGGTTATCTATCTGCTTAATTTTCTTCTGAGAAATTTCAAAGTGAAATGCATAATGGCTCCCAAGTGCAGAAAAAACAGTGTTAATGATTAGTTAAATGTTTCCAAAAAAAGAATAGGGATTAAAAAAAGGAAAGTTTTCTTATAGACAACCTTGTATTTCTATAACTTGGCAGACGTTTTGCAGTCTAACTGCTTATATGCAGTGTATAATAATACAATTATTAAAAATGACATGCATTTTCATTCTGGCCGGGTTCACAGTGGATTTGTAGCATATCCTGGGATTACTGTTTGTGAGAACACTGGCGACACACACACACACACACACACACACATTGACACACAGGGGCAATTTATGATAGTAAAATTTATCAACCAGCATGCTTTGGGGAAGTTGGAGAAAGCCTCTTTCTCCCACGGGTTTTGCACGTCCTCCTTATGTTCATCTCAACATACTGCTCATGTTGCTAGTCTGATCACATCATGCACTGGCAGTTGCATTCAGCTAAAGAACATTTGCTTTTCCATTTTTCTTCGCATATTGTACAAACACATGAACATCACAGTCTAAAACTGTGATCTTTCCTCTAGAATTTCCACCCCTATTAACTGAGGTCTTTCCCATGGTTGTAAATGCAAATCTTGCTTCAGTCGGCGTTCCAGCTGAAGCACAGCCAGTCAAACAACGTCTGTGCCGCCATCCGAAATAACTTTGATCTCTCTCCCAGTAGCATCGCTAGTGATGGTGTCACCCGTTGTGGTGTCACCCCGGTTGAAAAGATTTTCGACAATTAGTTTGTGGAGCAGGAGCCTCTGAACGGTTAGGGATATTTTTATACACATCCCTCTGGGAGCACTAGATAAAAATGTTACAGACAGTAACTGTAGTGTAATGCCTCTTATACCCCTGCATCACTATACACCCTTAGTGATGCCACTTTGCTGTTTGGTGTAATTTCAAGTCTGAAATCTGAGCTGTGACTGAGTTATTTTAAGACAATCAGTATTTTAGTTTTAAACCACTTCAGTATGACAGTACCCTTAGAAGTTGCTGTCCTATTGGAATGTTGGACGCTAATCTAAACTAGTCCTACGATGTTTTCACACCAGCATCATATCACTGCTCCCCCCCTCCCCTTCTGTCCAGCGTTCACATTTTTTTCTTTGCCCTCCATGCTCGGGTACGCTTGCGTATTTCCACTCTCCGGTACAGCAGGTGGCAGTATGCACCTACTTTACAAAAGAAGAAGAAAAGGAGGAAGTTAACCGTCTCAAAGTATTAGATCGGCTCAAAAGATTATTTCGAATGAGACAGACGGCACTGATGACGTTGCATCTAAACAGAGATCTACTTCCGTTCTCAGGTACTCTTAGCTTCCATATCTGATTCCATCCATGCCCGAGTACGCTGTATTGTTTGCGAAACCACCTTTTCAAGTTCCCGATCAAGCTCTGAAGGCTTCTCTTTTCATTGACTTGACAGACTTTGGGGTCAAGTGTTAAGTTTCATGCTGAGTTGAACAGGTTTTTCTTCTAGAATTGGCCTGTATACGTCTCCAGTAGTGATGCGCGGGTCGTCTTTTAACCCGCGGGGCGGGTTGGGGCGGGTCATTAAAAATATATATATTTTTTTTAATCCATGTATGTTGCGTGCAATTCCGCTGCCAGTCACAACAAGAACAAAGAAATAAAAGTG
>JAQMYK010000009.1:15360764-15377561 GCA_030014345.1 Clarias buthupogon
GCAACAAGGAATTCGCATATCACCGCAGCACATCGAGCCTCAAGTATCACCTCAATGCTAAACATATAGCAGCTAGCTTGGAAGTTAGTATCAATATCTCTCCCTTTGTAAATATGATTACAAAAATTTATATGCGATTAAAATGCGATTAATTTCAATTAATTAATTACAAAGACTAATTAATTAGATAATTTTTTTATCGAGTCCCGGCCCGAATATATACGTATAGAATGATTTTTCTTCATCTACATCGTTTTCTAAGAATGGAAATCACGATACAGAATCATCACAATTCTATTTGTATTGTGATTCTGTAAGTATTATGATAAATATCTATTATTTATTGTGTTACAAGTCTTTATAAACGTAATGCATAAATACATAATTTGCTCCTATTATACAGGATGCTGTGCTACCTGCCAATGCAGAGGCCTGAAGCCAGTCCTGGTGGCATGGGGGGCACGAAGCAGCGTACTCGCGATGGACGGGGTGCCGATCCATCGCAGGGCACAAACACGCACACACACTACTGGCAAGTTGGACGCCAATTAGACTGCTCCACATGTTTTTGGAATGTGGGAGAAAATCCACAAAGCATGGGGAGGACATGTATGCATCACGCGTACAGACCCAAGATGGGAATCGGACCCTCGATCCTGGAGGTGCAAGGCCACGGTGCTTTTTTCTAGCCTATATCTGTAATTATTTTAAATGTGGGTAGTGGTAGGTGAGAGGTCAGTTCAGTAGACGTTAAGACATATGATGATAGTGAAAGATTTCACCTTTCTTAAAAGGTTGGAGGGCTTCCACTTTTCTACAGGTGGAAAACTTACATGATGTTCAGGAATGTGGTATTTTGATGTCTAAAACCACAACGATGATGTGCAGCAGTGCTACAAAATTGACTGCGGAGCCACAGAGTGATTAATAATGCCATTCTCCTCCAGTGCTCTGTGCTTGTCTGGAAATGAGAAATATGATTGTATTGCAGTCCTGATTTCTAACATTTTCCAAGATATAGCGTGTGTGTGTGTGTGTGTGTGTGTGTGTGTGTGTGTGTATATATAGCTTAAATCATTATGTACACATCTCAGCATGCTATTGAAGGATTCAGGTATTGTTTCCCTTCAGAAATGCTGAACAAACCATGCAATGAGTGCAGCACAATAATGAGTGCAGCTTAATGTTTGCCCGATCGGTTCATTTGCTAAATAACAAATGTACAGATTAATTGGCTGGAGTTCTTAGTATGATAAGTTTGGCCTCCCTTGCTCAGCTATGAATTTGGATAACTAATTTATAATTATAGTTACTTGTGTTACCGGGCTTGTTCAATGTCTCTTTTTTTTTGTCACCCAATTTGGTCATTTTCCAATTTCCACACATTACCTTACCCTTCCCATCATACCTGCTTCATCTGAGATGCATGTTTCTAAACTGCTACAGGATTGATTAGAGGACAGTCAAACCATTCTTTTCACCAAAAAGTGGACATGGATAGGGTGAAATATATATTCTTTCCACTATAAATGCATGCAAAGTTTCTGTCTATGTTAATTCTCCTTTTCACAACCAAAGAGTGGTTATGGTTACCGAACACACACTATATGGCTGGAGTGGAAGAATTTGAGTGGACCGCGCAGCGCCCTGAGATCAACACCACTGAACACTAAACGTGCTCCGATCAGGGTTTTCAGGGCCAAATCACTGAACCCTGATCAGAGAATCAGAATCATCCGATACCGGTACCAATCACCGATCACTGATATGTGGGGGGTTATTGGGATCTTCCATTTAAAGTCCGGCTATTTACAGTAGTAAACAATAATTATTCAAAACCGTAGTGCACAAATATAATTAAGATCTGAGAAAGTATAAATTTTAATGAAAGGCAAAATACCTTATGCAACATCATTTATAATATAAAAAACTTTTTAAAGAAACATTCCTTAACTATAATCAAGGGGCACTCACAAATGCCAACATGCTTATCTAAAATGCGACTGTCCTACTGTACTCACTCATTATTACATGCAGCACATGAAACAAAGTTATGTCTATGAATAACAAATTGAAACTCTACACCAAATTTGAAATAAACGTAGACGTCAGTCACTTTGGTTTTGCGGGCCAATCATGGTTACTCATAATATTATATATTTATTTATAAATATCACAATTCCTGCATGGTGAAGAGACAGTCTATTCCCCTTATCATCCAGAACGTGTGCAGCCGCATGCATGGAGCGGTAAGGTAAATCCCGACTGCCTCGGGCCAGAGCTGGGCACCGCTTTTTATTTCTTTTTTTCATTATTACTTTTGTGATAATGGTTTTCATCCTCTTCAGTCTCTGCAGAGTAAGCCTCAAGCTATAGGGCTTTTACTGTAGGTGTTTAAGTGAGGGTCGACTTACAGGAGTTAGCTGCTGTCTATATAACTTTTTCTACTCAAAATATTCACGGTGCGTTGTACTGCTTTAGAAAAAAAACTTTGCATATTTAAAATCTGACATCTTTTAAAAAGACTTGGTAATAATCCCGGACTGGCGATGGCATGTTGATGTGGCTGTCGACTTGTGTATTTTGCGTCACCACAAAAATAATATGGGTTTATGTTGAAAGACAACCGATCAATAAAAATGAAGTGATGATCTGCGATTCCAATCGGCAGGTGATCGATCGGAGCAACCTCACTGAATACCTTTGAGATGAACTGGAAGACTGACCGAGCCCCGAGGCCTTCCTTAAGCAACATCAGTGCCTGAACTCACTAGCACTCTAGCGGCTGATCCCCACAGCTCGAAAATCTAGAGGAAAGCCTTCTCCGATGAGTGCAGGTTACAGTAGGAGGGGTAATAAATCTGGAATGGGATATTTAATAAGCATATTTGGGTATTAGGGATGAGACGACGATGTTTTTTTCCTTGATACCATTTGATACACAATATGATGTGTATGATCTGATACAATCAAAATACTATACTTTAATAGTTAAATCAAAGTGTTATAATAATAATACTAAATAATAAAATACTAATAATAAAAAAATTTAAAAAAAATTAAATTATGTATTAATGTTATGGCTGATTGTTGTTTCTTCCTGTAGTTATAAATTGAAAAAATATATTAGTTGGTGTCCACTACCTTTTGGCCATAATGTGTATGTCACACTGAGCATGGAGCATGGAGGCTTAACACACGGGTGTACAGCAGTAGCCACATATTAATGCTAATAAGCCATTATTTGTTTTTTGTTTTTTTTTCTCTACTGCATAAAAACTGTGTGCTCTGAAGGTTACTGTTCCTGGGTTGTGTGTTTAAGGGGTATTTATCCACCTTTTTTACATTATAAATATGAATGAGAACATGTGTTCAACTAAAACAAAGACTGAAAGAGAGTTTATCTGCTGTTTCCAAGGCAACCACAACTTAGACCTGTAAAAACAAAAAAAAACAGATGAACAGCCTTAGCATAATATTTCTCTCTTTCTCACATAGGCTGAAGTTCAGCTTCTCTGCCGTTATGTAACAAGTGGGTGGGTGGGCTCGCAACATTAATCTCAGCTCCTTTCCAACAAGAGAATATTCCAGTGTGGGCTGGAGCCCACCAAAAACACACACACACACACACACACACACACACACACACACACACATACTGTATATACATGCACAATAATACACAAACTCTAACTCTGAAACACTGATAAAGCATTCCATCACATGTGTTACAACTTCTCTGTATAGCAGAGATTGACAAAAAAAAAAGAAAGAGTATGTACTCAGGCAGGAAGGTACCTGATATTTTACAACAGTGTGGAAAACCGATATCTATCAAAGAATTTTCTTGCATTTATAGATCAGGTTCGAGATGTTCTCACACCAAAACAGAAAGATGAATTTCATACTTTATGACCAGGCAATGTTGAGAAAAAGTGTTTGCCCCATTCCTGATCTATTACTATTAATATTTGTCACACTTCAATAATTCAGATCATTAAATAAATTATTATTAAACAAAGATAACCCGAGTAAATACAAACGCAGTTTTTAAATGATCCCCACAGCTTGAAATCAAATGATGATTTCATTTTTTTTTTTTTTAAAGCTGATCAAACCTACCAGGCCCTATGTAAAAAGTACCTGCCTCCTTGCTAAATCATAAACATATTCATGATCCGAGATTAAATCTGTGATTTAAAGCTGAGCTAAATTTCACTTGCCACACACAGGCCATGTAAAAAATAAACACAATCTGAAGAAATTCCAAAACAGATGAGAGACAAAGTAAAGTGCCGGACCTTCCCAGGAGTAGTCGGCCTACCGAAATTACTCCAAGAGCAAACAGATGACTCATGAAAGAAACTAGAACAACATCTAAAGAACTGCAGGCCTCACTTGCTTCAGTTAAGGTCAGTGTGTATGATTCAACAATAAGAAAGAGACTGGGGGGGGGGCATCCATTGGCGAGATCCAAGGCAAAAGCCACTGTGGACCAAAAAGAACATAAATACCCGTCTCACATTTGCCCAAAAAAAAAAAAAAAACATCTTGAGACAAAAGGAAGATGTTTTTGGAAGATGTCTCATTACATCTGCTGTAAAACTAACGCAGCGTTTCATAAAAAGAACATCATCCCAACATTACACATGGCGGTGGTACTGTAGTGTGATGGTCTGGAGATGAATATGGCATACTTCTTCACAGCATTGTATACACACACACCCAAACACACACACTGTACAAAAGTTTCTTTTTATCAACTGACAAAATGCAAAGTGACTTAAAAGAATAAAAATAAAACAGTCATTAATTTAAACAGAAACAGAAACATTAATGCTCTGCATTAGGCATAAAAGTGGCTGAGGAACATCCAAACGTTGTAGAAGATAGTTTCATATCACAGGCCAAGACAGCAAGATATATTGTTGATATCACTTGCATCAGCAAGGTCTCTAACCAGGTAACAATTTCAAAGAAGACTTTGGTTTCAATATGTGCTGTTCAAGCTATTTTCATAAAGCACAGAGAAACAGGCTATGCTGAGGACAGTAGACACAGTGGCCGGCCCAATAAACTTAATGCAGCAGATGAAAGACACATCATGCTTACTTTCCTACAACATCAGAAGACAGAAGTCCAGCAGTGCCATCATCAAAGAACTGGCAGAAACCAGTGGGACCCAGGTACACCCGTCTACTGTCTGGAGAAGTTTGGCCAAAAGTGGTCCTCATGGAAGAATTGCAGGCCAAAAGCCACAGGTACCTCAGATGTGGAGACAAGACTGAATTACTCAACTATGCGTGAAAACATAGGACTTGTGGGGCAAAAAAAATGGCAGCAGGTGCTCTGGACTGATGAGTCAAACTTTGAAATATTTGGCTGTAGCAGGAGGCAGGTGGTTTGTTATATATTTTATAAATAATATATGGAACAGTGTCATTGATTGAACTTTTGCTCATAACATGTAAAAAAAAAAAAAAAAAAAAAAACACACACAAATAACTAGTGCGGTGTGAAGACAACAGCAATTTGCCAACAATTTACACAATGTTCAATTTATTATATTATAGACATCCAGCTTTGATTCAACGAGTTTTAAAAAAAATAGCATTTATTGATTGCGTTTAGGCTTTTTAAATTCTTATTTCTATTCTTTTTTTTTTTTACAAAATCCGTCCATTTTCGCAAGATCAAAAGTAACTGGATATCGCTAAAATTATCTAAATACTCTGCCCCAAGTCTGGAACTCATTCACCACACCAAAAGTTGTTTAAATACTTATGGACCTGGGTATACATTCGGTTATTTCCTTGCCAGGCTCTCTTATTCCTTTCTTCAAAATAATAAAAATCCACATCCTGCCATGTTACTGAATAAATAATAGGTATCAACTTGTCTATCTTGAAGACTTGCATGGAAACAAAAACACAAATCCCTTCTACATACACAAAAGTATTCACACCCCTTCAACTTTTCCACATTTTGTCACGTTACAAAAACAAACATAAATGTATTTAATCTGGATTCTATGTGATAAACCAACACAAAGTGGCACACACAGTAATTATGAAGTGGGAGGAAAATTATAAACATTTCACCAATATATCACCTGACAGACACATTTACTACATCAATAATTCTACATTTAGATGTATTAGTCCACACAGCTGTTGATTTTTGGAATCAAACTGGTCAGAGCTCCACAGCCGATGCCCTAGGAAACATACTTGGCTCACCCTCAATCTCATACTGAAGTAGTCCTTTGCAACGGCATGGTCACATTCATTCCTTTTTATGAGAAAGTCACATATTAAATATCTAATCAACAGTCGATTCTGATTCCTAGCTGGATATCACCTGAACTCTTTCTTGTGCACATATGGTGACTTTTACCAAAGACAAAAGTGACCATTAATTAGCCAGAGCCTGTCATGTTACATTACTGTGTGGGTTGGACTCTACACAACAGCACCACTAGAACCAAAACCAGCACTAAACAATCCCTGTAGCCAATGCTTCTGATGTGCTGTGTTACTTTAAACAACGTTGCTCACTGAGCATCAACGACATACCCATGTGTCCTGATGACAACGTTGCCGGGGTACAGTCCCTCAGACTTCCACCATCTGCCCTAACATTTTCAGAGCATCATCAGGATCAGTTCCCATCATGGTTGTCACTTTGTGCCAAGAAGTACGTACACGCAAAAATTTTACTCTTCGATTATTTCATGCATTGGGGGTGATATGACCTGCATGTGAAAATAATTCCTCATGCTCCCAGAACCACAAATTAAAACCCCAGAATATGCCTGTGGGAAGAACAAAAATGCATTGATGTGATAACAGAAAAGTAATTTATACTGCCTTTTTTAAAATTATTTATTAGGAAAATCTTTTATTTTGAGAAGTGGGTCGAGCTCGCTGTGAATGAGCCTCACCGTTGTGTTCTGCATGTTTACCCTTAATGAGGACTTTATTTAGTTCTTTGTTTTCAAACCATTTCACCAAAAATATGCCAGCAGATAGACTGGTGACACTGAAATAGTCTCTACATTTAAACAAGTGTGGGAATACGTATGTGTGTGATGCCCTGCAATGTACCGGCACCCCATGTATGGAGTATTTCCACATGATGCCCCGTGTGATCAGGATGAAATAAATGATTAATAGAATGATGGAATTATTTCAAGCGATAAAATACTTATCATTTCTGTATGATTGCAATAGTCGAGCCAAACTGGACAAGTCTTATCATGAAGAAATATGTACACTTAAAATAGACATAAAGACAGAAAGTGACTTTGTTACTGAAAACAATTGCAGGTTGACAAACTTTACACATTCACTACAAATCTAAATCTGAAGAAAAAAAAAGTCCACGTTTCCATGGCGACTAGACGAGAATTAGCTTTAGGCCTTGCGGCAGGTATGCACATTGAGCGCTGCTGTAGGAACGGATATTCATCAAGGCCAAAACACTGAATCATAAAACAGAAGGACGGCAAACCGTCTGGATTTCTGATGATACCTTAAGTCGGGAGATGAGATGAAAAACAGAACACCAGTGTAATGGCAGGCCACCGGCTCCATCAAACGTTCATCATAATATGGTTCAGGACTTATTTAGACCTCTGGAAAAGAGCTTTAGAGAAAGAACAATAATTTTTTTTTTTACTTTCTGACTGAACCCACTTTATAAATCCACAAAACACTATAGTGCCCTCTGGTGGTGCACGCTGCACAGTCTTTGGAACCAAAGTGTGACCACTCAATACCGCAGGTGGTGGAAGGTTAGTCGAAATATCACCAGCTACTATTACTAATGTAGTGTAATCTGTGTTTTTGAGGATTACTACTGAACAATTCCAAAAGTAACTGTGAATTAAATCAACCGGGAAAAAAAAAAATTCATCTCTTATACAGTAGTATGTGGTTTACAGTAACAGCAAGCTCATGGCAACAAAAGTATGGGAGAAGGATTTATAAGGAAGCACAAATAGAGGGAGACTAGATTGTAAATGCATTACTATAAAAGTTTTTTTTTTTCAAAGATCATTTATTTTGTGTGAAACAGAATATATTTTCCCACAAAATAAAATATAAAATATAAGAATATAGCAACAGTCACCACTATCCTGTGTACAGGGTCACAAGGGGGCTGGAGGCCGGAGGCTTAGGGCACACTCACACACTACGGATAATTTGGGAACGCCACTTAGCCTAATCTGCACGTCTTTGGACTGTGGGAGGAAACCAGAGTACCTGGAGGAAACCCACCAAGCACAAGGAAACTCCATGCACACAGAGCACGAGGTGGGAATTGGACCCTCGACAACATATCACTAAGCCACCATGCCCGCCGCATCATATACAATATTTTGAAAAGGTACGACATTCTAGGTATATTACAGTACAGTATATGTGATGTTTGCTTACTTAATTACAAGGAAACATTCAGAAGAGGGCAGTTAAATTTACATGACTGTATACCCTTTTATTGCCACAAGGTGGCAACATTTTCCTGTCTAAAGTAACCACAAAGTAGATCGTGACTCAATTAATTAATGATAAACCTAGAGGAGGTCAGCATTTTGCACGTGTTAATGCTCTGGAGTCAAAGGCTTTGAAGAGGAAACAGTGCAGCACATTTCTATTTGCAGGTCAGCATGTACAGTACCTCCTCCAGCAGAACAGGCGAGATGGTAAACCTGAAGCACCGAGTCACTGAGCTTAGTGTCGGAACATTTATACAGTAGGGAAAGGTACATCCGACTCCACTGGGTCTGTGACTTAAGACCACTCATCTGTGCTCTGACCACTGACCTGTGATTTTAGACCAATTCTGTTCAGTTTTATTTGTATAGTTTAACAAGGACACTGTCACAAAGCAGCTCTACAGAAAACATATAAAAATTATTTGAAAGGTTGATCCTTAATGCACAAGCCTGACATGAAGGTGGAAAGTCTAACATAGTTATATAATGTATATCATATAATGTAATATAGTTGTAACAATGTTGCAGTAACGTTGTTTTTGAACATTTAATCACTTTAATAATGACGTCGAGATAACAAGCCACACACAACGATGCAAATACAACCTCACGACAAACAAAATTACAATTAAACTTTTAATAATAATCGCCTGTAAATAGCCATAAGAAGTGCTGGAAAAGCAGTGAGTGTAAGCTCGGTTGCGATCACTTGACTGCTGCTTAATTAGTAGATCAGATCGATCTGGTCCAAGCTCTTTACCTTTCTTTCTTTCTTCGTCCAATCGCCTTGCGAAGGGGTATTTTAGCAAAAAAAAAAATCACAGAATTTTCTCTCATATTTAGCTGGCTTCCGCGTCAATCACTATTCAATACATTAACTAACAATCTGCTGACGGTTAATAAGACTCGTTGAGAAAGTTCCAATCACATGAGCATAAATACTTAAAAACAACATTGAGTCGCTAAGAACAAAAGTGGGACGGTTCGGGGAGCACAGTGCTGCGCCCCAAGGATGATTTAATAAAATCCATTTAGAGCTCAGCCTCAAATCACGTTTTTCAAAAATGTATGTGCCTTTTTTTTTTTATTGTAAATAAATTATATTAAGAAATACGGTGGAATATTGTGATTAAATGACTTTATTTCATTATTAAAATAAATAATTATTATGTTAAATAATTACATGTTAAAGTAGCATTCTCATGAGCATGTATCTCATGTCATGCATGTTGTAATGTTACCTTTCTGTTTCATTTTCTTTTGCAAATATTACTTCCAAATTCCATCTCTTAAATAACTGTTCTGTAATATGATGTCTGCTCAGCGTCCAAACTGCATCACATCCGGTTTCACAGAACACAGAAAAGATCTCAGACGTTAAGCAGGGTTTTATTTGCTGCTTTGACTGACTTCCAATTTAATATTTTAATAAATTAGTATTGTTTGGTATTATTTTTTGGTGGGCTCATATGAACACACACTTTCTAGTATCAACAGCATGTACCCTAGTGGTCCAGTGGTAAACACGCAGTGCTTTCGCCCCAGCAACTGGAGACTGAATCCATCAGGCCATCGGTTTGGTATTAATAATGTTTTGTACTCATTTTTTTTAAACACTGTGTTAGGGGCATTCGTTCAGCGTTATCCTACGGGCCAACCTTGCCAACTTTAGGTCACTACAAGGTTTTGACAACCCAATATTCCTTCTGGGAACTTTTCAAGGAACTAGACTCAAAAGAAAACCATCAGCTGAGATGTAAGTCTACATAGTTAAGATTTAAGGCCATTGTGTTTTGATCTTACCTCTTACCTGAGATCCAAGAGCAGTCTACTGACGTGATCTCATGGCAACTAAGAACACCTACAGTACGTGACATCTAAAATCAAAGATACAAGCCCACTGACCTGTCATACTATACCACGGTAATGTGGTTTTAGACCACTTCCCTTAGATCTACTAACCTGACACCTAAGAACATGGTCACTGAAAAAGAAAAGGTTTTAGCACCATGGTCATGCACGCAAGCAATTTATAAGCTCTTTGTGAGTTATTGTATCACAGTAATTGCTTACAATAATATTCAAACACTGGCATACAACAGGATAAAACTGCTGGTGGTTAGGTTTTAATAAAGCATGGTCACGAATAATATATATTAAGCCTATGAGTTAAGCTTAATGTAGCCATGAGAAATTTAGCTCATAGCCACATGAAGCTTAATTAAAAACATAATGGCCACACAGATCTATTAAGATCTACTGTATTTTGTGGCCATGAAACATAATTGAGATGATGGAGACGATAATATTGCATTTTAATTCGGTCTTGCAATGAAGTACAAAGAAATCCTGGAGTTAATTACAGCAGCACATGTAATTCTTTCATTCATTTATTCATTCATTCATTCCATCTTCACTAACCACTTTATCCAGGTCAGAGTTAAGTATATAACAAATATATTTTGTATGGAGCCATTAGAAAACAGGCCACCACACACAAACACACACACACACACACCTAATGGCATTGTTGCACAGCCAGTTCACCAACTAGTGACTTTTGGAAGGTGGGAGGAACCGAGAACCGAGAGAAAACCCACACAGACACTAGGAGAACATGTGCAACTCCACAGAGACAGTAACATGAGGTCAGGCTTGAACTTGGGTTCCCTAGAGCTGTGAGGCAGCAACACCACCCCCATCGCCATCGCCCACACCACCTTATTCTCTAATTCTCAAAATGAAAAGAAGTTTACACCCGTTCCTGCCAAGTAATTGACTGGAGGCCACATATTGAGTAAGATGCTCCCACACCATATTAACTCGTGAGCTCAAGTTACATAAGTTTGTGGCCATGAAACCTGTAAAGAAAAACTGGAGATTTTAACAGCCTTAATGGAAGATATGATTATCACCTAAAACATGTTTATTTAAAATAAGCCATTAGGTTGTTCAAATCATGTCACAAAAAAAAATGACAGAACATAAACAGTACCATTCTCTTAGAGAGGAGTACTACAGGCTGGCTTGTAATTCTAGAAACCCACATTCTTATTATCTTGTGGTCAACAGGGATCTCCCTCCTCACTATTTCAGTCTCTCTCGTCCTCTCTCTCTTTTGCTCTCGCACTAGTCCTGTCAGGGAAAGTCATCCCAGGAGAGAAATTATTTAATTATGACTTAGCAGGATGAAAAAAAAAAAGGCCTCCTTGTGGGACGGTGGCTCCGTTGAAACCCGAGCACGGAGGCATAGCCGCACTATTACAGGGAGCAGCATCCAGCCTTGTTCACCTGACAGTGACAAATGGAGCCCATTAAAGATCTCTGTGCAACAAATTGGCAGACTGCAGTCGGGTTCCCGAATGGGCAGAGCGTCAAACTGATCCAGACGAATAGCCATGATAATGGATACTTAGCAAATGAGTCTTAAAAAAAAAAAAGCAAGCTGTGATGATGGACAGAACGGCCAAGGTCCCTTCATAAAAAGAGCTTGACACTGATTTTTACTTTATAGCAAATTTGACATTTCAAATGCACAAACATAAATGTACTGTATATATGAACAGAAGACATGCAGAACAAAGTCTAAAATTAAAATAAAAGAAAATATATTTGTTAAATTATCTACAGAAAATATGAGGGTTTTTTAAAACCATTTTTTAACCATAAAAACAAAAGACTCTAGTTCCCTTAATAGATTTGTAGATTTGAACTTCAAACAGTTTTTCCATTTTAAATCCACTGCACTGGAGTACAACAGCTTCACTAGTCATTATGGACCTTCAGTCTGCACATGCTGACCAGATTACACACACTCTAATGCCTCGTAAGATGATTATTGCTATTTCAGGAAGCACTACTCACCCGTTATGGTTTAATGGTGCTTTATTGATTATCAATAAGTAAGGGCTCACAGGCAGACAGGTTCTTGAGTGTCCTGAATGGATTTAAAGATACAACCTTTAAGGTAGACATGAAGCAGACATGCTTAAGGAGTCGCAATGACTTAAATACCTAAACAGTGGCGGTTCCAGTGTGTACGACAAGACGAAACCATTTCACCGGCTGTCGGCTGGTTAAATATATTAATCAGAATAAATCCACATGAAACGATATGCCTGTGAAAGCATTCAGTACACTGTATATTCACAGTGTTTTTTCTTTGGCAGCATTTCACTGTGTAATTGGTTTTACCTAGTGTACAACGTTACTCACTGTATAAAGTTTTTCCCTGCTCGCCTTGCAGTCGGGGTTCCAGCAGGGAAACCTGAGGTGATGTCTGCTCACCTGCCTCCCTCCCCAACTCGTATTACTGAGTGAGAGACTTTTCTATTGCAATACTCCATATCGCTTACAAACTAGAATCGGCACGCCAAGGTTAATTGACCCACACAGTCACATGAAAAAAATATGACATCCAAATGAGTGACAGGACACTGATGGTATCATCATTCTATTTTTTTTTTGTATGACTAGAAGAAATTGGGCTATTAATTATAAGCAAGAAATTATGTTCACGTCAAGTCCAATATCATACAAGAAATATTTAACATTATTCTATCATGTTTATTGTAATATGTTATATTCTAGTGCATGCTTTAATGCATTATTCTAGTGCATGCCTTCCTGTAAAAAAATATATATACAATATATAGTGCAACATTTTTATTTATTTAATATGCAGTGAAAGCTTGGCTTACGAGTAACGCAGTTTGCGAGTGTTCAGCAAGGTGAGCAAAGATTTTTGATAAATTTTGACTTGAAAAACGAACAAGTCTTGGTTTACGAGTACAGAGTATCATGTATCACACATGCGCTTTTCTTGTTTTTTGGTAATCGTCTCCCCTGCTGGGTCTTAGTGTGCGTCTCTTACTGGTGTAATCAATATCTGTACACGCGTGTACTGTTTACTATAACACTGTGACCACGTGTGTGTGTGTGTGTGTGTGTGTGTGTGTGTGTGAAACATATTTTATTTTGTGTCTGTATGCATATGTGTACAGCTCGCGTGTAAACCAAAAGCAAGTTTCATTAGAGAGGTTAAAAATCAATTTTCTTTTTCTGTATCAGCCTGCTCTTTGTGTCTGTGTGTGTGCGCGTCATTGGACACCGTGCCTGTGCCCCCCCACACAAGAACACTCACACACACACACACACACACTCAGACCCCTCCTACTTTCTACTTATTTTGTGTTAAGTATTTTTATGTATTTATTTTTTAGGGCTGTGGAATGAATAATTTGAATTTCCATTATTTCTTATCGGAAAATATGATTTGGTTTACGAGTGTTTTGAAATATGAGCCCGCTTCTGGAACAAATTATCAATCCAATCCAAGGTTCCAATGTATACTGAAAAGGCCATTTTAGTAACTGATTACAAGGCTTATTAAACAATTATGGCGCATTGTTTGTATGAAATGTCATGATGGCCATTGTGCCGCTAATGTTTTGCACAAACTGCAGTCAGCTAGGATACTAAAACTCTGATATTAATACAGCAGGATCAGAGGATGATCATTCCAGTTTGTGCTGATTGTAAAGTACCTCCTGTTCAGCTATTTATGGTGTTAATAATCATATTTATAAAGAAATGTGTACCATGAAAAACATATCTCTTAATTATTAAGCTTTTGACTTTAAAACATATTAAAATTACAATTACATGGATTTTTAAATAAAAAAAAAAAAAGATTATATGTATTATATTAACAAAATTTAAATTTGACTGTGTAACGTTTGTTTAGGTAAAGCGTTAACTCAAACATTTACAGGTAACTGTACATACTGTACACATACACAGTATATACTATACAAACTACTACTGTATATACGCAGTAAATGCAGTGAAGGATTTGGAAAATTAGGGATTAGGGATTCAGCCTAAATAAAATAACATTTTAAACAGTTATTAAGTAGACAAAGTGTTGTTTAAGATGACAATGTTATCAGATGCATGTGTGTTTTGTTTTTTCTGTTTTTTTTTTCTGAAAGTGCTTAAATGATTGGTTTTGAATGGGGATTTTGGCAGGCACCTGCTCTCTCCTCAGTACTGCAGACCGTATCAACCGATTCTCACCCATGCTACAACTGACACTTAGTATAATTAACGGTTATCAGAAAACCAGAGACACAGAGTGATACATATGTGGAATGCCTCTCGTCCAATCAGATTACTCGGTCGGAACTTTGTAATGTACAAAATCTATCCATGAATGTTCCACTTAACTAACATTATACACATAGTTAGCATCTAAACATGTGCAAAAATTATTCCTTACATACCATATTTTCTGTCGTAGGAGCATGTTACAGTAGCATGAGAATGTCATGGTTTACTGGTGCTCTGCATCCTTTATAAATATGACAGTAAAGCTGAATTAACTTGAAAGTGTTCAAATGAAACATGAGCCAGAGATCAGAAGATCTCAGTCCTATTCAGTTAGAAGCACTTACATGAGTCTGGTCACTGAGTCTGGTCACTGAAATCAAAATAGCCATCTTTCTACTGAGGCATTTTAATCTCTGCTTTGGAAAATAAGCACTAAAACTACAGTTTTGGTAACATTTCTATTGTAGTGTCTCTGCTGTCAACATACATGGACGCCTACAAGTATAATAAAAAATGTGGATTTTCAATTATCGGACAAATATTCTAATAATAAATGTTATTTGTTTCCTTTAGCTTTAATTACAGCATGCATACCCCATGCCGTTCTTTCAACAAGCTTACGCAACTTTTTTATTTGATGCAGCATCATCAAGTGTTCAAATAATCTCATATTATGATAATTCATGATGTTGAAGGTTTAGCGCTATCCTCACAGGTTTTAACAAAGACTTAGACAGTTTGGAACCCAATTTCAGTCATTTCAGATATTTCCTTAGTTGATTTCTTTGTTTAATACAGGACAATTGATGCAGGGCCGTCTAAACTTTAATTCCAGGAACACTATAGATTGGTCTAAATGTTAGTCTTATTGGGCGACAGGTTACTAGGAATAAACAAAGTTATGTAACTATAGTATCCCATCTGTGTGATATGTGGTGTGGAAACCAGCTCATCTTAAAATATTGCAACTAGAAAAAAGTCCATACACCATGTTTGGACTTCACAAGGAGAGGTGGCTCAGTTTCTTTGGGAATTTAATCGTCTTTGAATCGGTTATGTGAGGATTTTTGCCTCTCGACGCATCTGGAAAAATTATGCCACGTTTGACCTTCATTCCTACATGTTGATAAATATTTCGTAATCTCCTGTGGGAAAAAGATGATTTTCACTTCAGGATGAAGACACTAAAGGAAGTGCTCTTTCCTATTGCATCATATCAAAACCACACATTTTAAAGCGCAGATCAATAAAATCGAGGTTATATTTTAAAGGACGTGTCAGGGAAATGACACTCTCAGGGTTTTTAGGTAAGATGTTGAGTTTCAAGCACAACTCTGGCCTAGAACCGTGTTGCAATCATGCAACTTACTAATGATCTAGCACAGCTTGTACAAACACAAATCCTACAAGTAGCAGTTAAATAAAAGTTAATATTTTCCTTCTATTAAAATAAAGGTGTAAGCAGTTTGTAAAAACCTTTAACATGACTGCAATATATGTACAGTACTATGCAAAAGTCTTGACTCAAAGCGCATAAAGAGACAATCGAATGTCTTGCTGAATTTGTTAATTGTAACCTGCTGAATGTCTTGGTTGGATCGAATCAATTCCTTGTACATTTGGTTGTATATGTAACAACCTCAGCAGCAACCTCATTTCCCCTCTCGTCTGTTCCATCCACTCAGCATTCAGTATCACTAGTATACTAATCACTGGACTGATCATTTGTCATCATCTGCACCTGTTTCTCTCTGGTTTATGACTTAAGTTAGATGCTTTTAATGCTTGAATGTTTGAAGCACCGTGTGGCTAAAATTGGTCAGGTACAGTGACTGGACTGAAAATACAAGCCAAAAACTTGCCAAAAAATGAGAACTATTTCTCCAGACTACATTAAAAATACAAGAAAGTTGGCATCAAAATATGGAGAAAAGATTTTGGATAGTAGTGTGTGTACAGTACATTGCAAATCCCAATCTTATCTCCCAACGTACTTCTCCTGTGTAAAGCAATCATAATTAAAATAACCTCCAGCAGTATTGCCTAACAAAATATACAGTGGGGGAAATAAGTATTTGATGCCCTACAGATTTTTTAAGTTTGCCCACTGAAATGAAGGGTCTATAATTTTTTATCATAGGTTTATGGTAAAGGATTGAGACAGAATATCAACCAAAAATCCAGAA
>JAQMYK010000009.1:15386657-15409143 GCA_030014345.1 Clarias buthupogon
AGACTATATATATATATATATATATATATATATATATATATATAGCTCTTAATTGTAGACTGGTACTTATAATGCAAATTTCTTATAGCTGGAACTTGAGAGCTACAGGTATAGATGAAGAGCTGGAAGACATGATTACAATTTTTTTTTGTTGTTGTTGTTTATGAATCTGTAATCTCTACACTGGCATGCTGTTTGTTTAAAGTGCATCATATTTTTGAATGAATCTTTGTATTAAAAACCTGAATTCAACAACAGTCCCAATTTGCCATGAAGTCTAACCAAATAAAATTAAGATTTATCATAAACTTACTTATAACCTATATTTACTTTATTCATCTGTGTGCCCAATTTCACATCAAAATGTCAGATATTTAGTTCTACCATCTTATGCCCCCTATAGCAGAGATGTTTATATTTCTGTTTATTAGAATATTCCCTAAAGGTGATTTTTTTTTTAAAAGAAGAAAAAAAAGACAGGACTATCAAAGTCACTGAGAAACTCTCTATGATACCAAGAAATGTTTTCTTTAGACCCATTTTCCCCGTCAAGAATTATAAATCCTGCGCAAACTGGTGTGTTTTGACTTACTACCAACCATGCGACAGACATGTGTCAGGTTCAGAAATTCTATGGTGCATCATTTTAAAATGCAGGCTATTAAAAAAAAATTCCATTACCATCAATTCAGTTTACTTATTTGGGCATGTCCAATTCAAAAGCACTTATGTTTAATGTCTGATTTGTCTTAATGAGCTATTCTCTGTACAGGTTTTAAAGTATTAAAAACTGCAAAACGTATCTAATATGCATTTGACTGTTGTGTAACTTTGTGTAACTATTGTCTCATTTCTCGCAAAAGTGGCCTGCCGAGCTTCTGCACCACTTTTCTGTCCAGTAGGTGGCGGTAATGCACCAGTCACCCATAAAATCAAAGTACTGTAGAAGAAGCGATAATCTCTCTCTCTCAACACAAGATGGAAACGGTTTGCATTCTCTGGAGAAACCAAGGTATATTTTATAAGAACTTGGTCAATTTTAGAGAATTTAACATTTGAAAGTTTGCCTAAATAGTTAAAAGTGAGTGAATAGATTCCATTAATTGAATCAAAAAAAAAAAAATCGCACAGCTCTATAACCTAACTGGTCACATTTCCAATCTGTCCATTTCAATAGTTTCGACCACAGGGGCACGCTATCACAATTAATTCTATAAGAAACTGTGTTTTAGATTTAAGGGATGATTTCATATTCAAAGAAACACCAACAAAATTATACAATTAATCGGTCAATTAACAGGCAAGTCTTTTTTAAACTTCATGAAATTGATCTATTATTCTTGCTTCTGCGAGTTTTACCTACAGCTTTAAGGCCATTTTGAACTGTTGAGAATAAAGAGGGAACCACTGCCACTAAATGGAAAAAGTGGAGAGTTAACAGAGTTTCTTGATTTAATAGGACATGCACATATACAGTCCTACCATGTTTAATCTGATTTCTTCGCTTAAGCAGGTGGATCATGCTTGGGTTTCTTTGATGAGACAAACTGACTCATTTGTAGTGAAAAAACCTTAGGGCAGCGCTGCAGAATGAGAGATACATTCTGGGTATACAGACACAGAAAAGGAAACAGAAGGAAAAACATGCTGGATCCAATTCACAATGGTGAACCAATAATTTATAGAATTATGGCCCAAGCACGATGACATCAGCCTTATGTCATCATAGTGTGTGAAAGGCCCTCTTGTTCTTCTAAATTTCCCTTCCTGTTTCTATGTTTGACCAACAATTTGTTTTACCCTACTTGGCTGATTTCCACCTATTTGTTTAATTAAATGCAGAATTAAATCAAGTAAGTACTGCTGATTCATTCTTTGCAAACAAGCTAAGCTGAGTGAAATCCCCTCCCTAAGCTTTGACCATCACGATCTCTTTGTAAGCAAGGTTCCCCCTCCATAACTCACACAGGACAAAGGGCATATAGCATGTTGTCATGGAAAAGATGTGCTTTGCAGTCCCTTAAATTTCACGATTACCACTCTTTATCCACTTAGAAAAGAAGAAGGATAACACTTGAGGAGAATGAAGAAACTGCTGTTTGAAAGAGAGAAAAGGAGAATGGTTAATTATAGTTCAAAATAAAGCAGTGTACATTACACAAGTGTTGACAAAAATAAGATTTATTTGCAGATACTGATTCAAAATCCTAAACAGTCTTTGGATGTCCAATACATACTTGTATACAATACACATCTTAACAAAAACAATCTTAGTTTCACAAAACAAATGTTTTTTTTTTCTGACTGTGACGACGAAGCAGAAAGCTTCTTGAACACATACAGTGTTTGCAGCAATGGTTTGCTGGTAGGCATAAAAGGTCAAGAGCTTTAACTCTTCATACACATTTAATAGCATTTTTACTGACAAGTGCATTTTTATATTAAACAAAATGCAACATGATGGAGTACCAGTAAAAGCTTTAACTTACACTGCTTCTTGTACTACCTTTTTTAATTTACCAGGCCATGTTGCAAGCAGCTGGTCCCGTTTCTTCAGCTTTCCCCCACAGCAAATCCACTTTAGCATAAAAGAAAATAAGGGGCTCCATGAAAAAAGTTCTTCAAGAAAGCAGTGACATTTCACAAAGGGTTTTCATTTTAACAAAATAAGAATTGCTGAAGCTGTGCAAGTAGCTTTTCAGGGATCTCAATTACACTATTTATACCTTACACCAACCACCACCCTTTGTGAAGCATCACCTATTTACATAATTTTAATTCAATTTACACATCAGTACTAATCAGCCCTCTATAATGTTGACAAGAGCTAACAGCTAACTACTTAATGCAGCATAAGCATGTTCCAAAGTGTTGATTTAAACAACTTTCAGTTAGCTTCAATTACAGGAAAGTTTATTAAAAAGTTCAGATTGTGCCGTGAACTGTCAGAACACTGCAGCACATCTCAGGAGAAACTCATTTCTGTGCAGTCTTCAACATCTTGATCCTTACCATTGGTTCTGGTAGTCATGGATGCTCTGAGATCCAGTCACCCCACATGGAAGACCAAGCACCTAGAAGAAAACTGTCAACAAGTTTAGCAGTAACTTGTATTGAAATCAGTTTCTATATACATGCCATGTCTCTATTTGTACAGTTAAACTGTCAACTGACAACTGTGGTGTCCAACACGCTGCTCATTACATTAGTTCAGTCTCAGGAAAACGCTGAAAAGGCAAAATACTTGACCCTACATTTTGAGCGATGCGCTTGCACTCTCAGCACATTTAGTGCAGAACTCCACAGAGACGTGGTCTTTGTCCACGTGCAGACACACACCACCTGCTGCTTCCTTATCCTCCACCTTCTCCCTCTTCCTCGGCATGGCATAATCATGGTCGTTCTCACTGGGCTCCTGGAAAAGCGAGGTAGAGAATTTCATGCCGTTCACACCGCTCAATCTAGACAACAGCTTCGCCAACATGCTCTCATTGGCCAACACAGCTCGCAAGTACCTAGTTTCATTTTCAAGTTCTTCAACTCGTTTGTTGAGGCTGCCATTTTCCTGCTTGAGAAGCCGGTTTTCAGACGTTAGCGATCCAACGCGCTGCTCTAAGCCATTCAAATACTCCTTCTTCTTCAACCGGTTTAATCTCGCCGCCAGGGCATTCTTATTGATGATGTGCCCGGAAAGGCCTTGTAGTTTCTGCCTACGAGCCGAACCTCTGCTGTGGGTAGATTCCTGATTTGTCTTATCTTCTGAACTTAAACCTAGATCTTGCATGCTGATGTCCTGGAAAGGAGAGAGTACTTCATCATCTAAAGCCCAGTTGAAATCGGAGGTAAAGAGCTCGTCCAGCCCCCAGTCGTTTGAATCACTTTCTGGTGATGAGTGCTTGATTGAACTTTCAGAATCGATGTTTAGGGTACGGTCACATTCCTCAGAAGGACCTGAACACATGGCGTCTGTGCCTTTATTTGCAGCTCTTCCTCTTTTCCTGGTTACCATTGGGGACTCCTGATTGGTCCACGGAATTCCAGTCTTCTGCAGAATTATAAGTCTGAAAAGACAAAAATACAATAAGTTAAACAACCACGTATTAAAATTACTTAATAAAATAACATGGCTATGGTTTATAGAAGGAAATGGTAGCCTATGGTATAGGTTTAGTACAGCTTTAAGCTATTGTACTAACTTAGCCACATTAATTAACTATCTTCCGGTGTCTTCCAGATGTCTTTCCAGCACGACTTTAAAGAAAACGACAAAAGACTAAAAAATAACGATATAAACGTGCGCACTTTAATGCGAGTTAACTAACAATCATACGCAAAACCTACGCAACAGTAAGCTACCGCTCAATCCGGAGGCAAAAGTAATTAGCTTGTAGCTAGCTAGGCAATTCTTAAACCGCTAACAACTTTAAATCGGTTTTATTTTAACCTTTACACCTTAACTATTCGTTTATATCAAAACGTATAAGGAATTCATATAGACATTTGGTTAATTAATTACGCAAATCCTGGCTAGTTGTATACGCTAGCATTGTTCCTGCAGGCCGCGCGCGCCGCCGCCGCCATTACCGAGATGATGCAGCATTTTAAAACCGAGAATTCATCAACAAATTATTTAAAACACATATCTCGTTTACTTACACGCAACAACAATATATCACACTTTACTCAATACGTAGAATGAAAACCGAATGCTCGAAACACAATGCCCGTCGTGTGAAAGAAGAAAAAGGACACTCTTAGCTCCGCAACCGCAGCTTTGGCGACACAGGAACAACGCAATGTGTGCGCGTGAGTCCAAAATGGCTGCGTCACGAGATCTCGCGAGACACAATAGTAACCGCGATAAAACGCCAGATTCTCGCAGGCGTCCTACAAAGACGTTATTTAAAAGAAGTTTTAAATAAACTTAATATATAACAGCGCGTTTTTACATTTAACCGTGTAGTGCGCGGAGTGAACGAGTGAGATCCCGTTTATTAAGTTACATTTTAACTGCACACTAATAAACCTATATTAAAAATGTACGACGCCATCTGTTGAGTTTTGAGATTAACAGGTATTTTTTATGATATAAGGGTTTTTCTATTTAAATTTCAAAGTAGCATATCTTCTACACTTGTGAAAACCCCATTAAAATTCGTTCAGTAGTTTTTTGTGATGCCTTCACAAACAAACAGACAGGGAAAATCTAATACATTCTTGATGTGCTCTGTTAATCATCTTACGTAAAACAATTTTTAACTATTTAACTATAGCATCAAATCTCAGCTTCGGGTCATTTTTGTTTACATTAAAACAGGGCTCAGTTGGTGTAAGATTTCAAGTTCTCCAATATATGTCGCTGTTTTCTCTTGTATTCTATTTTTTTACGATTTCTACAGGAGAAAATCTTCAGCATTACGGTCACACGCTTTACTGCACAGACTTTCCCCCATGAGCTCTAAAATGAAACTGTAAAATAAGAAAAATCTGTTCTGCTCAAATCGGCGGCATGGTAGCTTAGTGATTTCTGAGGAATGGGGTTTGTGTGCATGGAGTTTGCATGATCTTCCTGTTCTTAGTGGATTTTCTCCAGTTTTCTCCCACAGTCCAAATACATGCAGATTAAGCTATTTGGGGTCCCCAAAATTGTGCATGCCCTGTAATAGATTGGCAACCTGTCCAATGTGTACCCTGCCCTGTGCCCTAAGTCTCCTATCCCTCCCTCTGTACAGTATACAGAGGCTTCGAACAAATATATCTTCACAGCATCAGAAAATATACTAAACCTACTCGCAAGTATATTCACCAGTGCACACACCTTACATCACTGCCTTTGAATATCATAAGCCAATTTATCAGTAATAAAATGGCCAATATATTTTACTGTATTACAAAGATGAAGATCATTGCATATTCTCATTAGTTTGTTCCATTTTATCCGCTGTATGATTTGTTTTAATATACTGTGTGTGTGTGTGTGTGTGTGTGTGTGTGTGTGTGTGTATGTGTGCGCGCAATTCTCATAGGAATAAAATCACATGAAAATATGAACTATAAAAAAAAAATTATAGCTAGGGCTATAATCATGCACTCTTTACAAGTTCAGATAAAGTCCTCAAAAGGTAGAATTCTGTGCAAACCTGTGATTCAAACAATTCAAACATTTACAATTTAAGTCAACAATAGTTTTTATATTTAGCAGAGTGGATAAAACTACCATTTATATATTCCAATCTCCTTGTTTATGAGAAATACATAAAAAATCCCAGCTAATGACATAAACCATAATAAGCACTCTTAATTTGTCTGAATCTTAACCCCAAGTTTTTAGTTCCATTAAAAGTATTTTTCACTATCTGCAAAATTTATAATAATTTGTAATACCAATTATTAAGATCACTTATGTAATTTTAAATTATGTATTTATAGTATGTGCTATTGCAAATTATTCTCTAATAATATAAAACAATATGCACATATTTTCCCTTAATAGTAATTTATAGTGATTTGCCCTTTCAATTACCTTTTCAAGTTACCAATTGATTTCAATTAATCATATTTAAAAAGTAACACCATTTTATCTTGAGGTCACTGTACATTTAATGTTTATTGAAACTGCTTTCATAAAATCTCATATGTACATGATCAGTGAAGTTATTTTAAATATAGTTCTCCAACTAGAAAAGAAGCTTGCAACTTAAAATGCAGAAGCAGCTTATTAGGCAAAAAATATATAATTATCTCTCTATAATAAAAATGTACATTGTTTTAGCCAGTCCGTGCTACACGTTTTTGTGTTTTTTTTTCAACACATTTACTCACCACATCTGGCTGATCAGCTAATTAAAGGATTATGATGTTAAAATAAGTCAGTTAGTGTGGAAGAAATATTAAACACATTACAGTGCACATACTTTAAGGCTAGGGTTTGGAAAGACTGTGTTTTCGTGGAATATGTTGCCGCTTCGTTTGAAAACTGGCCCAGCCACTGTAGCATTTCTAGACCATTATAAATAACCCAATAATTCATACTAGCAGCGTATGCAGTTTGTTAATAGTATAAAATTTAGAAATTATTTATTTTAAGATTTTACAACAGGTAAAACAGACATTTTCAAAACTTCTTGTTCCATAAACAATGTAGTCTTTGATGTGATCCCAAAAATGAAGCTGTGCATATTATGTTTATATAGCGTGTGCCACATCCTTCTGAACCAATCACTTGGACTGTTACTATCTTGTCATGATAAGCATCCTCAAAGGTATGGTGTCTTCTACCCATTCATTCTTTGATTCAATCATTCTTCTCCACAGTGCAGATTCAGTAGAGTTAGAATCCATCCACTTTACCTCAATGTCATGAATTTTACCTGGATAGAGATAGAGATGACAAAATTCTATTACACAATTTACTACAATCAGATTATACCAGAGCGTTATTGAATGCTTGAGTATGGGTTGTCAGAAGATATGGATTAATGTTCTATAATAGCACGCCATAATTAATTTAATAATAATATACAAAGCGATATAACCAGGGTTATGTGTGTTATAGTGTCAGTGCTTTGTAACAGTATTTAGTAAAGCTCTGATGATTAAAAAAAAAGAAAGAAAAGAAGAAGGGTGGCAATGAAATGACATTTCTAGCTGCTAGAATGTACAGAATAATAGGAAATAACTTATGTCATGGACAATCCACATTGTTAAATGTAACAGAAAAAGTGTTTGATAAGTCATGAAAAAAGATCTTTGTGGTAAGAAAATAATAAAACACTCAGGCTTGTATTGTCAACCTTGTTGTGGTAACAACATTACACCTCCACATTGTATGTGCAATTAAATCTGACTGTGAATAAACAGTGGTAAGTGCAAGAACAAGTGCCTCCCACCTGTTCCAAGGCCAAGCCTCGTGCCTCCTAAGAAATTATTACTCAGCCGATCGTGGTCCCACACCGTGAGCTCAATACATGTGTCTTTCAGATCTTCTGCTCTGAGGCCATCATAGACCATGGTGTGGTTGAACACTGGGTTTGCTGTCTTCTTTACAACCCGAGTTTTCTGTCGGTTGTTCTGATGGCTGTCCGGAAGTATTGAGCTGAAAGCCGCAATATACATGTACATAAAACAACTACCACAGCAGAGATTACTCCATACACACAACATAAAATCACAGGAAACATTCATACATTTACACACCATTTTACAAATGGGTCTATAGTCCCTCTTCTGAATGGGAGATCTGTACATTCCTTTACCCAGACCTGCATCTCACCAGTCTGTGGTGTCTTGTTACCTAAAACCACAGAAGGCACATTATTACTCATTTCACACTGCATTTGTGAGCACAGCCAAAGACGTTCGATCACTTACTCGGAGATGTCTGCAGAAGGAAACGCAAAGCTATTCTCATATTTCCACACACTGTCATGTTATGGTTAAGATGCATCGGACTGGATGGAGTAACAGTCTATGGCAGAGTGAAATAAGCAAACACATTATTTCAGGTATAACCTATTGCCAGATTTTCATAACAGACATGTCTGAACAAGGTGATGCATTTCTTTCTTATTCTGCAAAAACAGCTGTCTGGCTTCTGTAAATAAATCATGAGAAGTTCAGGGTATTATATTGCAACTTATGCCTAGAAAGCCATAAGTTATTATTATTATTGTTATTATTTTTTTAAAAAGCCTTACTCTTCCTTTGAGGGTGCGGTCCAACATCTGTGTATTATTGTCCCACTCAGACAAATCCACATTGACCTCACCAAGAAAACTGTTCCTCCCAAATGTGTCATGATGCCACACAGAGACATTTAAAGTATGGAACTTTAAGCTCTCCAGTGGTATCTTATACTGTTTGGAAAAAAAAGGACATGGTTGTCTCCGTTTCAATATATACAACAACAAAAAAAATCTGTAAAAAAAAAAAAATCTATTTGAACACAGTTCATACCCGTAATATTTCATTATAGGTAGGATTCAGTGTCTTCTTCTTTACAGATGTTTTCCTCTTCCCCATCCTTGCTTTGTCAGGTAAAAGATAACATTTGACATATCTAAAATTTGAAAAAGACAACGTCTCAATAATTTTTTTTGGTAAAAAAATAAAAATAAATTATAAAAAATTTCAAATCAGCAAATTTTTCCCCATTACACTTTATGTCTCTATAATTAGAGTCTTAATTCTATACTAATAATAATACTTTTCTGTCATATGATATAAACTCACGGGTCAGAGCGGTTTCTTTTATGCTCGGCCGCTGCCAAATCTCTGCACTGGACTATAAAGATGTGGAGCTCTCCCAGTTTATTCACATAATTAATGGCGAACTGGATGGTTCCCTTAACATCCACGTATCCAAAGTCTGTGCCGTAAATGTTCGTCACGCTGCCGCTGACCTTTCAGATCAACACACATCAAGTTACTCGACATTACTCACGAACATTACTCACTCGACAATACAAACCAACACAATAGACTATAAAGTCAATGAAGCATGCATGTTAATATATAATCAAATTATTATTCTGATGTTAAAATGCAAGACACATACAGAAGACATGGAGACGAGGCCAGAGGAGGCACTGACGCAAGTATTTGTGCTGCATTTCCTCTGTCTTTCAGAATAGAAGCTATTCACTGAAAGACTGTCACTTTCTCTGCCGTTACCCTAATAGAAACAGGAGGACAAGAGGAAATGTACAGGAGAAGGATAACTGCATTCAAATGCTGCTAGTGATACTGACTAGGCCTGTGAAAAACAATATATTCATATTAAAGTATCATGTATCCGAGATTCACATTGACCTCACCAAGAAAACCTTTTTAACTTTAAGTAAAAAGTAATAGTGTTTTCTTTTAAATCATACAAATATTTAAGATGGAAATGAAACCATCACTTCTTCTTGTGACTTGTGCCCCCTCATGTGGTAGAACAAAATCATGCCATTTTAAAAAGAATGGAAGGAATGGTTGTACGTAGATACATGGCTACAGAATGCATACACCTGAGTAAACAAATCTGATGTTTGCAAAATGACAACATGTTAAACTGTTAGGTGATTATTAATTAGTTATTGACACATAAATAATTATTTATGTATACATCAATACCTACGAAAGAGTTAAAAGCTCTACTGATTTTTAAAGCATGCCAAAACAGATGCTACAGGTAGGTCAGGTGACTCGATTACCTGCTCATGCATAAAACCAGGTACTGAGACGCTCAGTCTCTTACTCTGCTCTGGGTCCAAGACTGCAAGGCTGAGGGCATGTGGAGCTGCAGACATCCGTCCAGTCACAACAGATATGGCAAAGACAACAGAATAAATGAATTATCATTCTAATTCTCATAATGTATATGGACATAATAATGCAGCTTACTAATTGGCGTGTGTTCATGAATATAGTATTTTGTGTAATTTATCAGAAATCTAATGTTCAACAGATTACTGTTTACATTTTTCTGATGCTTCTTTAATGCAATAAATGAAATACATATAGAATATACTGTATGAAAAGTTCATTTATCTTCCTAATAGAGGTTCCTATGGAACGGAATGTCAAGAAACAAAGCTTCTGCAAATGAATATTGTAATGAATTAATATTTACCGTCCTCCACTGTCTGTATTATGTCGGTCCTTGATTCATTTTTCCATTTTTCATCTTCTTGGTGATACAAGGAATAACCAAATAGTGTAAAAACACACAACTTTGAAAGCACATTTGTCTATTCCTAGTTGTTACTTAACATTAAACCGTACATGAATTGATGAAGCTCGAAAGCCATTTAAATCATTTAATATCAAATTACAGCACTCACTTGAGGAAAGGGTTGCCAGATCCTCTAAACTCTTAGAAAGAGAAAGGGGTCTGATGCAGGCTTGCTTCTGTGTTTTTCCTACTGGGCCAAGACCGTCACTTCCCCCTACAAATAATAATGTCAAGCTGTAGGATTAATAAATAAGTTTACACATCAAAAAACAGATATTAAAAAGAGTGACTGATTACTACCCATACAAAATGTGTACCCTTGAACTAACAAATCACTTACACTACCGCTCAAAAGTCTGGGATCACTTCCTAACTCCATGGTCATTTCTGATTATTATTTCTTTCCAGATTGTAAAGCAATGCTGAAAGCGTCCAAAATATGCAATAATCTCCTTTGAACAGTTAATGTTGACTGTTGACCCTTCATAACGGCTCTAATCCGAGATGCTGCTATTTGGTGATTTTTGTGGCTGGTAACTCTAAATGAACTTCTCCTCTGGAGCAGAGGTACGGTTTGGTCAAGCTTCCCTGGGAAGGTCTTCATAAGAGCCAGTTTCATTATGGTGCTTGACAGATTTTGCAAACGCACTTGACACAACACTGTTCTTGCAAGAACTATTACAGAAAGGCTGACCTCTGTGTCTTAAAAATAACAACAGACTGTTGTTGTTTTTACGTAATTACCTAATTCCATATGTCTCATTTCATAGTTTTGAAATCCTCAGTATTGTTGTAGAATGTAGAAAATAAATCACTTTGCAAGTGTACTGTATGTGTGAAATAAAGTAAAAAGAAGTAATAAATAAAAGTGTAAATAAATAACTTTAGCAAATACAACATCGATTTACTTTTTTGGAAGAAATCTGTATAATTTACATTGGCCAATTGAACAAAAGAACGTTTAGTTCCAAAAGAGTAATTTGATTGGACAAGGCATCTCATGAGTGGTGATATTGAGCATAACAGCACAACATTTTACTAAATGTATCATCTGCATCACATGCAGTCCAATAATCATTACAGATTACAAAAACTGAAAGGCGGAGATCAGCTGCTTGCCAAAACCCACAATCAAAACCAATCATGGAAGCACTTTCAGCAAGAACACACACCTGCTAACGTTATGTCATCTTAAACAAAACTTTGTCCATTTAGTATTCACTCCTAAATCGTTAGTGTTGTTCCATCCCATGAGAGTGAAACGCATAATCTTGCCATCTAAACACCCTAAAATGAAGCACTTTCAAATCAGAGGAGAAGGGCAGATGCATTAAGGATGAGGATGAAGAGGGGAGGATCAGCAAAGTCACAGCTGGAGCTGCTGATCGTACTCAAATGAATGTTCAACTGATCACTCATTTCCTGTCTCTGAGTCACAGTTGATGTTCGAAACAGCGTTAAAAAGGAATACAGCTGAAATATTTTGGCTAGTATACGGGGTATGTGGGCTCTTACTTTAACAAAGTGAAAATCGTTTCGGAAAGCAAAGCAACAGAATGGAGATTATTATTGAGTGACTGATTTGATGTATGGGTTTAATTGTGGTAGTGGTAGAACATGATCTATTTAAGTTCAATACTCATGTCTCAGAAATATATATATATATATATATGGGTATATAAATGGGTGTTATATCTGATCTTAGGAGTTCAACAGTCTGTCAGTGTGTGTATGTGTCTGTACTGTATGTTTTGGTCATATATAGCAGCTTAGAATCCTAATGCAGGTCTAATTCCTCTATATAAGCCCGTCAGTACATGGCTGCTTCCATTTTATACATCTCTACAGATATCGTTTCTACATCGCCATCATCTTACACAGTCCATAAACTGCCCTACTATTATTATACAATGGTATTACTGTTTAATCAACTGTACACAACTGAAATACAAGGCGTGTTCAAGTCAAACCGGAACACTAATGCATTTATCCTAGCATTTAAGGCTTAGATACCATCAAAGTAGAAAGATTTTCCTAGACTGCCCGCTTCCTATCATCGTCACTGCTGAACGCTGGCCTCCCAGGAATTCCTTTAATAGTCCATACATGTGTAAATGGCTTGGAAAGTTCCTGTTATGTGCAAGTGGTGCAGCGGGCAACACAAGGTTGTGCATTATCCTGTAAAAACAGAATGCCTGTGGATAAGATTAGATTAGAGCTTTCCTCTCGTCTAATGTTCACAGGAGCGACTGCAGTGGGCTCTGAGACACCTTATCCAGGGTCGTCATTTATGGACAAATGATCCCATTTCAAACATTTCAAATGTTTGATGCGAAGGGCCTAAGGGAATTGGACACGACTAAATTAGGGAGAAAATCTGGAAAAAAAATTTTTTTTATTTATGTGAGACTAAGAGTCCCATCACTGCACTGTCAGTCAATCAGTTTTACATCTTCACTCACAATTTTTTTTTCAAACAAGTCCCGGTTTGATTCGAACGCTCCTCGTATATAGATTTGCACTTTTTTTGCGCTTTGGGACAAAAAGTTCATGTCGAATACCATATGTGATTAAAAAACATTTACTGTTGCTTCCTCACTCTAAGAAGAATTTGAGGCCATAAACATGTCAAGTGCATGTAGTGAGGATTTAATACTGAAATTCCACACACTGTTATTCCGACACTGTTGTTATTTTTCTCAGTTACATGTAATTCTGAATACAAACTTGGGGACATTTTTGGATATAATACTGTCAACCCTAGAGGCCTGACATACACACAGGTGATCTGTACAGTCTATACAGGGAGCCAAGAAAATTGACTTAAGGAAGCACACAGCCTATTTCTGAATACAAATAACTTTCCAATCAAGTCCAGATCATCATAACTTCTGACTAGCTTCACTCTGACTCACTCCTTCAACAAGTTTCATGCAACAGCTTCTAAATGATATACAGTAAGTGAGAGTCTCACCCTCAGGAGGGATCTGGGCTGCCCGGGTCGGTTTAGGCGGTATCGACAGTGACTCCACTTCCGGCTGCTGATTTCCAGGAACCTCCTTTTGTCCATCTGTCTTTCCAGGAGAGTCGAATCCTATGGGCTTGCTGTTGAAAGGATTCAGTCTAGGCTGCAAAACCAATAACATCGTTATGCGTCATAAACAATACTGAAAAGACAATGTTGTTTAATTTGTGTACCTTTGTCTGAGGGTGTGTGGATGGTTTATACTCTGCCTCTTCGTAGTCGTCCTCTCTGTTAAAGGAACTCATGATTATTATTACTGAACACTACATTCAGTTTTAACTGAAAAAAAAAAATCTTATTATATGGCGATCTTGTTGCGAATAGAAAGCCAGTCTATAGAACCATGTATGACTGCAGGACAGATTCATTTTGTGAATATAATCCAGATTCAAATAGGCACAATATGTACATCATATTTATTTGATGCATCTTGAACAAATCACCTACAAATCAAAATAGATTATTACTAGTATTGTGTATTATACAGTTTAAACAGCACTTTTGATCTTGCATTTACAATTAAATTCCTGCCAATATACTAGACACTGCCTGATCATTGACTGCCTTATGTTAGTGTAACAAAATGGTCTTCACAGAACGTCACAGAAGACCTAACACACACACACACACACACACTTCAATCCTCACATACAATTCTAAACATGAAGAAAGTTAAAGGAGATTAAATTCTTTCTATGTCACATGCTAAGCATGAGCCATGGGAAAAGCTTTTGTGTCAGTCATGGGCTGCTAAACTATTCAATGTTATTCAAGGGAAAAAGAATTTTGACAGCAGTATTTTTGATCATTATGAGGACAATGGGATAGCTGAAATAATGCTACATTTGTGCTCAATGTACCGAGCTTTCAAGCTAATGCTTCCCTAATGGCCGGATGTTGGGTCTGTGCGAGGTGTTGAGTGAGTCTCCAATCAAAGAAAGTGAACTTTTTCATGAGTCACACTGCTAGATTTCAAAGCTTAAATATTCAGGAGAAATCAGGCATCAGAAAATATTTTTTTCATATGAGGTTTGTCACATTTCGGTCAAATGACACGTTTATAAATGAACGGTCACCTGTTATGTGCTGATGACGACGGCTCCCCGATTATTCCAGATAGTTCTGGTGGGATAAAAACGTCATTGTTCTCTTGCTTTTTCAAAAAGTTAGACTGTCCCGGCCAGATCTGGGTGAGCTCCACTGAAACAAGCAAAACCAGAATAAGACAGATAATGTCATTCCAGAGAAAACCCAAAAATCACAACAAACTGAACAGTGTCCTGGTTAATCAAAATCAACAACTGATCCTGGTCCAGCTTTCTTAGAGGTAAACTGTTTGGTTTTGTCTATTACACCACAATATAATACAACAGTGCTGGCACAAGTCACAAAATAACATATCTATTGATACATCCATAAATTCAATTAAAAAAAATGTGGTGACACTTTTAGTAAATAAGATTTAACTTATTTAATTTATTGTAAAGTACATGTATATATGTATTTAGTGGAAGGCTGCCATGGGTGGCTTCATGATACAGTGGGAACAGATAGAGAGCTCACCCGCAGGATCAAACACCCACACACTCACCATACAAAATCGTGGAGCCTATCCCAAGAAACTTAGGGAACCCTAGTGACACTGTAAACAGGGTACCTATACAGTATATCTCAGGATGGATGGATGGATGGGTGCATACATATATATATGTAAATTTACACACACACAATTTGGGAATGCCAATTAGCCTAACCTGCATGTTTTTGGACTAGGAGAGACGGGGAGAACATGCAATTTACATGCACACAGAGGCGAGAATCGAACTTGGCTGGGAATCGAACTCAGAAAACCGTGCTGCTCTCACTACTCTTTAAAATAATGCAATTTTTGCTGCTTTGCAGCCTGAAATGAAGACAGATACACCTTTTGTTTTATTCAGCTGTACTTACTGAGTGCAACCTTTACCATCCATGTGAAAGATATACCACTACATATCAGAAGAAAAAAAAATGAGAAAAAACAACAACAACAAAAAAAAAACACAGAATCACTGATTTGGAAAAGGATCAGCTTCCTCCTAAAAATGACTTCACTCAATCGAGAAAAGCTAATCACCTTCTCAATGGCACACAAAGGCATTTGACTTTCAACTGTGAACAAAAAACTGTGTCTGTCTTGATTTCAGTCTACAAAGCAACAAAATGTGATGATTTAAAAGGGACGATTCTCTTCTTGACCCACTGTATATTCTTTGTAGCTTAAAAAGTGAGCGATTGGTGAAGAAACAGGAACTAACTTGTTTCCTGGATGTTCCACAACAGTAGTTATGATTGGGTTCTTTGATAACATTAGAATATAAGTAATATAAGAAAAATGTTGGAGGTGGTAATGTCCAACACCGCACCACACGTCCTGTTCCGGGAAACTGGAAAGGAGTCACACTTTTTGATTTTTTGGGGGGAAACTGGTTCTTGCTGGGAAGAACCAAAAAAAAAAGTGAGTGGGAGGGTTTTTACTTCATGCAGGCACAAATATATGAAGTGAAACAGATTAAACAGATAGTGACATTGTGTCACACCCTTACGACTCGAGATGTCATGCTCTGTTCAAATGAAGGCCCTGTAGCCCTTTTAATCGAAGCGCATTTCTCTTGTGGAGACACAAAGGCATGTGATCATTTCCCAGAACTAATTCACTGACACTAGAAAGGGAATTAAATCATGATGTAACGCGAGAGTCGAGTCGGTGTGTCTGCTTGCCTCGTACACTCACTTATAGTCACAGGTTTCCTGCGCGTCATGGACGCTCGGACTATGTCGGAGCCGTGTATCTTGTCTCGGTGTCTGTTCGACTTGGTCTCGTAAAACCATTCTCCTGTCAGGTACTTCAGTCTCTGCTTGTCTCGCTCCGTCTTCTGCAGCTTTCTGCGTAGAGGAAATTGAGAGGCATGTTAGAACTGAGACGGGCATGTTTCGACAGAGACCTGGGACACTTTATTATTGTTTTTGGCATTTTTCTGTGGAACAGCTGCAGGAACGTTATATTTAAACAGCATGGGGTTTGAATTACACAGCCACGTGTCGTGGTGGTATTTTTTCATACTCGAAAAAAAATGGTCCTGCAAATGAAATATACATCAGGACAATCACAAGATCATATTTCCACAATCAACATTTTTAAATATAAAATCGAAACATCTCTCTTGAAAGCGTGTGAGTGTAGCTGCTAGAAAGGCTTTGACAAAGAAATGGTGTAAGCCCGATACCTCTACCGCTGATGATTGGTACGATATCACCTACAAAACCTTTGTATTGGAAAAAATAATAATAAATCACCAAAAAAGATATATTTAAAGAATAAATGATATAACTTTATAATAATTTGCTCTATTAATTAATACCTTCAAGGGGAACTCTAAGGCTCTAGGTTGTTGGATCTGAAGATCCGTATTCGAGCCCCAACATCGGTGGGTTGCAACACCCCAGCCACTGCATACAGTGCCGGTCCCATTCGAGAGATTTTAATTTAACATTCGTTAAATGTTCATGTTTGAGATATAATAAAACTGCATAATCTGTTTCCTCTAACCAGTTTGTCATGCATGACTTCAGGGGTGCAGGACTCTGATAGCAGATCTGGTTGAAATTCAAAACAGGTTTAATGTACTTGCTCTAATATGATATTGTTTTTTCTTCATAAAAAATTTATAAATCATTGCTATTGTAAAACCTACTTTCAGGAAGGACAAGTTTATTTATGCACATGTTTATTTATGGAAGAATCTCCGGTGTATACACTAAGTAACAGTCACGCCTAAAGCTGTTCCTTCAGGTTTCTGCTACAGAAATGCTTCGCAATTTAACAACCTGCATTTTTTTGTTGTTGTTAACTTCAAAGCAATGAGAGTGAAATCATTTTAATACAATCAATAACATGTCACCCCCATCACAATTGCCTTATGTTTTATTCCCACCTATACACATATAGCCTGCATTCCCGTTATACACTCCATCTAAAAACCTAACATTCACCTGACCTGTTAAAATATGCAATATGCAAAATATGCACCCTAAGGTGTCTCACTCACTTGATGCGCTGCTCTTCTTTATGTTTCAGGTCAGCATCTCTCTTCAGAACTGACAGGATCATCTCCTGTTCCTCCTCGGTCAGGTAGCTCAAGTCAATCATGATGATTACAGGAAAAGATTTTCAATCACAGAGACAGCCACTGGCGCTTGTTCTGCCCGTAAGCCGAGACTGCTTCAGACACTGTCGATGATCAGATATCTTCGGTTTGAAGTCCCGTCAGACACGGCAGCATCACTGAAATGAAACAAAGGCCTGAGGACTGGGAACAAATCGGGTTCTGTCAGCCAGGCGCGTCTGGCTAATTTGAAAAATCAGGAGGGTAATTCAGCAGCTGCAAAACAAACCACACAACAAAAGCTGTGGCACAAACATCAATACAAGCCTGACAAGAAATCATGCAATCTCATTCCCAGCATCACGTGAATGAACTCGGATATAATGAGCTTATGAAAGAGCCAACTGATGCTCATATTCCAAATCCCAAAAAAAGAAGAAAAAAAAAGTTAGTGCATGTCTGCCACATTATAGGAAACATCTTACATAGAGCGTGTGATCTGGCATTATCAGCTGACCTTTAGAGGAAAAATGCTTACCACTCCGGCTTGCCCCAAAGTCTTTCCTCTTGCTTTCTGTATTCAACACTTTAAAAGGTCAGCCTCAGAAGCATATAAATGGCCAGACATTATACAAATGGCTGAGCCAACATTCCATCCTAAGAGTCATGTTTACTTGAGCGCCACCGAGACAAACTCTTAGACTTAGGTTTGCGTTTGATGCTCCGATTCGTTTTTAGAAATTGAACACGTGCCAATCGGGCAAATTTAGCATTTGTTTTCTCTTCCAGTTTAAAGGGACATGAGCTGCAGCCCTGCAATTATGTTCAAAGGAAATCCCGGCACTAATGACCATTTCCTGCGATAAGATCCTGCCTGACGTACTTATACAAGTCTCAGCAGCAAAGCTTGAGAAAGCAGTAATGATTAGTCCAGACATTTAAGACTAGTTTGTGATCACTGCCACTGCAATGCAATAATGTAATCATAAGGTACAAAAATACACAGTTTAATGGATCGTTACCACTTTTGCACGCGAGTAGTTCAGGGTTGTGCTAGGATGCGGAATAAAGTATAAAATTACTTTTTTAAATATCTGAGGTATTCTAATAAAAATGTCTCTCAACTCTCTCAATCTTCTCTCCCTGTCTCTCTCTGTCCAGCTACATATACCACTCCTGATCTATCAGTGATCCAGACCCCCTCTGCACCCTGGACCTATCTGACTCATCCTGGTGCCCCGATTCTGGTAGGAGATCTCCTCACAGGAGGCCCCATGTGGTCTGCTTGTGATGCGTGCTATGACTGGGAAGGATTCCACTTGACCATGAAGACGTTCTTGCAGACAGCTATTCTCTGATGGCTCATGACTGCAGTCTCTCAATAGTTCAGAAGAGAAATTCCCACTAACTGATTTTGTACCTGAGCCTCTAATAACAAAAGTGGACTTAAAGACCTCTCCTGTCATACTGAACTTCCAGCCTCGCAAGACCCGTTATGAATGCGGCTCAATCCCTGCTATCTGATATCACCCAAATGAGGATGGGTTCCCTGTTGTTAAGTCTGGTTCTTCTCAAGGTTTCTTCCAATTGTCAGGGAGTTTACATGCCACTCGGCTTGCTGATCAAGAGACAATCTGATCATTATGATTTATGCATTCTTACTCACACTTTTCAACTCATTTCCATAGATTTTTTTAAAGCGAGAAAAGCTGTTTTGCAACAATTGCTTAAAAAAAAAAAAATAGATATATAGATGCATAAATAAATAAATAAATAAATGAATAAATAAAACTGAATAATAAAAGAGATTCTCAGTAATGAGAAATCACCACACAATGTTAGTTTAATTACAGGGTGTAAGACGACCCTAAGTAAGAGGGGAACCTGTGCAATCATTACACACCGTACCGACTTTAGTAAAATGTTTAAAGTCATGAATTCTGTCGTATTAAATTTTTCTTTTTAGAGGAAAATTCGGCAATGCACAACGAACAAACCCAACGTCCGTTCTTTACAAAATGATTTATATGAACTGTTTTCATAACTGTGGAGCAAACTTCAGGAATCTGGACCATTTGGAAGAACATGTTATGACAGGAGACCATCGATCTCAAGTCGACGACAACAGAAAAGCAAAAACTGTCTGTCTGTCTGTCTGTCTGTCTGTGTCTCGCAAATATTACAGGAAATTTCTTCTTTAACAACCTGGTGATGTCTCAAAAACTTTTCCCCCCACTTTTTAAAGATGTTGCTTGAAATCAACTCATGTCTTTTAATATAATATTTAAGTCTCACCAGCACTAATAAGACCAGTGACCCAGGTTGCATTGTGTCCAATATACCTGTTAAAACACGAGGTGCTGATCTTGTTACAGCATGCTGCATATTTTTACAACTATAAAGACAACAGAGTTCTTGAACAGCTTCAGCAGAAATGAGCCCTAATCCACTGCTTTGCTGATGTACTTAAGAAGGTATTTGTAGTAAACAGAGTAAATGAGAGAAAGTTTACCTCTGATTAACTCTTGGCTCCAATCCTGAAAACTCAATAAAAGAAAGGAAAAAGAAAAAAGGTTGAGAGTTAAACATGTACTGCTGGAGAATTCCTGGAGCTCCTGATAGAGCAGATGTACAGTAATCCGTTAGTCATGGAGGAAAAAATGCTTCTTATAATAAACCTGCCCTGCAACTCTAAACACACACACACATAAACGCACATCAGGCCCAATGGAGCAAAGAGCGCCCAGTGATACAGAGAAAAATCTGATCTCAGATCAGACGAAATCAATCAGCCAATCAGAAGTAAGGGGGCGGGGCCATGTGAAGCTAGACACACCATGCACGTGAAGCTTTAAACCCGGAAATATGACTTTTCAAAATACCGCTGTAACTGATGCTGAGTGTTATTGTGCCTGAATTGATGTACAGTTTTAATAAAGTTGGAAACGAAATATTTTAATTACATTTACCAATATAATAACATATAACAGTTTCTTGTTATATCCTGAGAGTCACAACATGTACCTTATATAGAGAGAACAGGTTGGTTTAACTCTATATTCAAAATAAATGTAGATGTGTTTAAACTTTTAAAACCGAGTAGGCAATAATAGCCAAAGAAGCAATTTGTGGTGCAAAATGTATTTCAGGTTTAAATCAAATTGTACAAAAATGTCCACACACACTCTGAGCACAGATTTACTTTAAGAACTCTTCCAATATTAGGTTCATTCTTCAAATGTGTTTGATTACAATCAAGAAAATAATTGAAACACTGGTTTATGAACTTTTCTAACTAAGTCAAAGTTGTCATTATTTATAGGATTTTAAAAAATGAACTTCAAGTGTCTAGTCAAATCGATGCTTAAGCACTGAAACTTAAAATAAATACAACTTTAATAATTATAGGTTGTCAATTGCATTATTGTAGTGTAAGGTTTAAAAGGAGAAGTGTCCCACTTAGTGATTGAGCCCTAACCGGGAGAGATGGACAAACACACATGGACACATGATGTCTGAAGATCTCTTCATAATGAGCAAAGAGCGATTTTAAGGTTTTAGCCAGGTAGCCTGTGTCATGTACTGTAGATCAAAAGAACCAGTCATTAACATGTAAGTCATAGAGACAGACCGACAATAGGAATTTTATTTTCATTTTTCGGCTAAACAAAAGAGTTCCAGCAGACATGAGATGTATATTGAACACAGAGGCAAATAACATTTCTCCACAGTAAAATTCATGTCTTTGTATATCCTAGCTTGTTAAAAAGCAGAGTTTAGGATCAGCCATGATATAGTGCCGCTGGAGGAGACGGAGTTAAATACCCACTAGTAGCAGGTTGGTGGTACTAGGGCTTGATCTGCTAACCTTCTGATTAGTAACCCATAACCATTAAGCCCCCATGTCCCGTGGTCCATGGATGTGGAATTTGAGTATATAAAGCCATAAAAGCGTTTACTATCTGAAAAACATTGTTTTGATGGTTTTTATTAGTGTTATGAGAAAGTCCAGTTTGAACTGTGAATTTAAAAACAACTGCAGAACAACAGCCTTACACCTGTAACAATGGAAGAGATATCATTAATTCATACAACTTCTATACTGCAGATCCTGTATAGGGTTTCGGGGGGCCTGGAGCCTATCCCAGGAGACTTTGGCAGGGTACACAATGGACAGGGTGCCAAACCATTGAAGGGCACAGTGGGTGAAAACTGGAGCACCCCGGGGAAACCCACCAAGCACAGGGAGAACATGCAAACTCCAATAACACAGACCTGAGACGGGACTTAAACCCTACACTCTGGAGAGTCTAACTAACTAAGTGCTAGTGTGCAAGTGTTTTTTTAAATAAATGATATGGGATAAACTGCTGTTATGACTGTGTAGATTTCACATAATGGATGTCAATGTCAGTCCTTTACCAATTTATATATATATACACTACCGTTCAAAAGTTTGGGGTTACTTTCTAACTCCATGATCGTTCCTGATTTTTATTTCTTTCTACTGCTGAAGGCATCCAAAAAATGCATTAATCTCCTTTGAACAGTTGATATTGAGATGTATCTGCTACTTATGCTCTGTAAAGACTTCATAAC
>JAQMYK010000009.1:15432690-15466574 GCA_030014345.1 Clarias buthupogon
ACGCCGGCTCAATCGGGTGCCACGGTTTCGTCCCACTTTAGATGTGTTTGGCTTCCCATAGAAGTGAATGTGTATTGTGTGGTTACGTAACGTGCAACGTCACGTGATCTCAACCGCGGTTAAGACGATAGACCAAAATCTCTACCGGTTAACCTTGTATACCGGTATATCGCCCACCCCTAATCATACTGTATATGTAAAAAAAGAAAAAAAAAAAGCTGTATAGAACATGAGCGAATTAATATGTATTTAGGGTGGCGCAGCCGTGCAGCACGCAACCTTTGGTCACTGGTCTGATCCTGAAAATTAGATTCTCTCTCCTTTTTTTTTGTATTTTCCTGACGAGTTTTTATTGGTTTTATCCAAGTTCTCTGGTTTCTTCAAACCTTCCAAACATCAGTAGGGAAGGGAATCATCAGTCACCTCCTGATACAATATCACAACACCTAGGTGGCAATTCCAGAAGTATTAAAATTTTTATAAATATCACAATTTGATATTAAGAATTTGAAACCTTTAAAAAAGTTTAATGATGAATTAAATCTAGCCCATTCCTTATAACACTAGTTTTTTCTCAATTAAAAACCAAGGGCAGCATTTAAACAATACAAAATACGGTTAAAAGTTTAAGATTTATCTGAGGGGCATCTACCTCCATCATCCACCATAACTATTATTTTGTATTTATTTCTAAACAAACTTAGAAAAGAATTTACTTCTATCATATGGGATGAACATGTGTAAATAGTTCAGAGTGTACCATCTGTAGGATTATAAAGAAACTGTATAACGTTTTACCGCCTCCAAAATCTCAAAACTTGACAGTGACTTGTAATAAGTGGGTTTCGGACAAGTTTGCTCACAGAGTTTGTAGAATAAGGCAGATCGGGGGCTTTTAGCATGATTTTTGCTATTGCAATGCCATAAAAACGCACCACTCGGAAGCTCCTGCGCTCTGTACAGAATAATTATACGGAATCAGGCAAAAAAAAAAATTTATACACACTTTAACAAGAAAAATATTCGCCTGATGACATCAACAATAGCGTGACTACTGACATCTTTAGAGGAAACATAATGCTGCACGATGCTGCCATAATTCAATTCGAGGTTTAAAAAAGGGCATAGATAACAACTGTTGAAGTGTGTATACATTTCTTTTGCTGAATCTGCATATGAGGCTGATCGGCCAATCACCGGTCCCAGACAATTCTATTGAATAAGATTTTAGAATTAGTGTGGCATTACTGAATTGATTCATCCCTCCATTTCTACTAGGCAGCCTGACTACTCTAACCCATGGTTCTCTGAGATGGCCTGGAGGCCTGGCTCTTGAGGGTGTATTCCTGCCTCACAGAAGAAGATCTGGATCCACTGTGACCTTTAACAGGATACTTACTCATGAATGAATGAATGAATGAATGAATTTGTCACTCACACAATCCATGTCAATTTATTCAGAACAGTGCAGTACATCAGTAAGAGTCTATCAGTCCGTGATTATCACACTAGACACCATTAGAGATATAAATTACACTCATTTTGTCCATATTGTGACGCATTATTGTGGAAACAACTCACTCGTTTCTGATGTCTTCCTCGGTAAAGGGAACATCCTCGATCAGCACGGCGGATTTCGCACTGAAGAAGATCCCCAACATCGCCTGGATAATAAAGACACAGAGGAAAGCTCTTTAGATGGAGTGGCTGGAGATGTTAGCCAGTGACACGGTGATGAAGGCCGCCGCTTACCAACATAATGACGCCCCAGATGCTCAACACAATCCCACAGGCGGCTAATTTAGGGCCGCAAAATAACAGAGACGGCATTGCGTCTGCGTTTTTATTTTTTAAAGCACAAACCAAACGAAAAAAAATCCAACACTGGCCCAGTATTGAGTAAAGACTTCAACGAAGATGGTCGCTAAACAACTCGGTCCCGCTCGGGGTTTTCCGGCCGCTTTCGGCTCTGCGTCCTCATTCGATAACTTCTGACCAATCCCGACGCATGCGCAGTGTTGCATCATGGGATTGTAGCTCTCGCGAGCGCGTTGTTAACGTTCCCGAACAACAACAGTTAATGCCATGAATGAGGTCGTTCGCGTGTTTTAAAAGGGTTTTTAAAACCGTTTAGTAATTATATGCTCGATTTTAAACTCTAGTCTGTTGTATGTAGTTAGTTAGAAGTTGTATAACCACAAGGACAGAGAGTAACCCTTAGGTGACTTAGCTAGCTGTTAATTCTGAGTGTCTCATCAGTAAACTTCTTTAGAATGACTTCATCTTCAGCAAAGGTAAGGATGCACACCTGGCTGTGATGAATGTGTTGTACGTTTTCATGTTAAATAGGTTTTGTTGTGTAAATAGGTGGGAGAGATCTTCTCTGCGGCAGGATCTGCCTTCAGTAAACTAGGAGAACTGACCATGCAGCTGCATCCTGTAGCAGATTCATCTCCTGCAGGGTAATGGTCGAATCCCTTGGATTCATTCATCCATCCATCCATCCACACACACACACACACACACCAGTTTATTACAAACTAAAACTTATTCTGTACCTCTTTTAGTCTTTAACAATGTCCTAATGTGATTCAATGTTATAATTATACATATGACCAAACATATAGTCACAATCTTGAGATTAATTTGTTCAGGAGTGCATTAGACATAATTTCGTTTAAGTAAGTACAATGATGATGATTTAAAGGAGTCCCTGGTACTGAAAGACCCCCCCGGGTTGTTTGAATGTTTTCAGCCCCAAAATTAAAATTTTATTTGTCACATACACAGTCATACATAGTACGATATGCAGTGAAATGCTTAGACAACTGCCCGTGACCTTAAAATAAAAGACTATGAATAGGAAATAAATATGAAGAACAAAATAAAAGGTGTAAATTTAACTAAGAAAGAATAAAATATAAAATACAATAACTGTACAGTACAAAATAGGCTATACAATATAAGAAAAATATTTGAAAAAATAAGAGAACCAGCTGTACAATATAGAAATATAGAATTTATGGATTTTTTTGTGTGGGAATGAAATTGAATATACAGTAAATGGAAGTGTCCAGGGGGTGTGCACATGTGCCTGAACTGAGATAACTGATTTATTTCTTCAGCCTTTTATCATTAAATGTATTTAATCAGCCTTTTCTGAAAAGAAGTGAGCAGGGGGAAATACTCAAATTTGAGAACCACTCGTGTAAATAGGAAAAACCTCACCTAGATGACTTGCATATCAATATTTATAATAAATGTGATGATTTGATGCATTTTCACCAACACATTGATCTGTTTTCGCTTCATGAACAAGTTCCTATATTGCACACATACTGTCTGATTACCTTCTTATTGTGTCGGGCGTAGGATTTAACCCTTGCTTCATCTTAAATCTGGTTCGATTTGATTTAACTGAATTGTCGTCATGTGATATACATGTACAGAGCCAATGAAATAAAGTATGCATCTAACCAGAAGTACAGTTGTGCTCAAAGGTTTTTATATACTCTGAAAGAAATTGTTAAACATTGCCATTTATTTGGAAAACATTACTGATGATGCCAAAGATTTGTTTTCCTTGTTTAAGGATAGTGGTCACATGAAGCCATTAGTTATCACTTGTTTGACTCCTTTTTAAAACCTAATAATAACTGAAATCACCCAAACAACCCTGATCAAAAGTTTACATATCCTTGAAAGTTTGGCCACATTATAAACGCACAGGTTGATACACAGCGTTTTAAATTGTTATTATAGGGAAGTTTCCACACCTATGATTCAATTTAATTGTAAATAGTGTCTGTGCATAAATAGTCAGTGAGTTTCTCAGCTCATGAGGTGATGCACTCACTGACTTGGCTAGATTCTGCACCATGAGGAAGACAAGCATAATAAGGTAGTAGATCTTTATGAAGCAGGACAAATATATGAAAACATATTTCAAAACTTGAAATTGCCAGTCAGTACTATTCAAACTCTGATAAAGAAGTGGAAAATAAGAGGTTCTGTTGATACTAAGCCACAGTTAGGTAGACCCGGAAAGATTTCACCCACTACTTTGAAACGCAAACAACTTGGAGAGAAATACAGCTGCTCTGGAAAAATGTGCTGGTGGTGTTTCAAGGAGCACAATAAGGAGGTACTTGAACACAAATGAACTGCATGGTCGGGTTGTCATGAGAAAGCCGATACTGCACCCATGCCACAAAAAGGCCTGCTTACGGTATCCTAGACAAGCTTCACGGCTTATGGAGCAGAGTCATTTTGAGTGATAAGACTAAAATTGACCTTTATAGTCACAGAGGAGTCAACAGATCAAAAATCAAATCAAATCACTTTTATTGCCACATCACATTACTGGTACACTGGTACAGTACGTGTGAGTGAAATTCATGTGTGCAAGCTACACAAGCAATAGTGGTGTACAATTATAAGAAATATGCACGTAAATAAATATATATATATACACATACACACACACATGCATACATGTATATACACATACACACATGTTGTAGACCACCAATGGTGATGAGACAGCATATAGGGAGGAGGTCAGTGCTCTGACACATTGGTGCCAGGAGAACCATCTCTGTGGTGACTCTCACTGGATCCATCACGACCTGGTATGGCAACAAGGCCTACAGCAAAAAGTAGACCATCCCCACTGGTGGATCTCTTATGTTTTGTTAAAGTTGACCCTCCAATGGCTACAGCAGAAAAAGGTGAAGGATACGGCAATTCTTCTGTCCTTTAGACACTTTGCTCAGCTACAAAGCTTCAGCTTTCATGCTGTCACCACTGTCAAGCATCATCATCTACTGTAGGTCATGCCGAGTGTCTTCCCTAATGTAGCACAGCTGTGTCTTAGAGCTATCCAGGCAATCTGGACCTTTGAGGTCAACATTTTCCGTCTCCACTACTCGTGCATCAGTCTATCCATCATTCTACCCAACTACCATACCAGTCAAACATTTGGACACAAACTTAAAATTACTTTCTACTTTCTAAAACAATACTGGATTATTATTATTATTTTTTTTTTCAAAACTATGAAATAACAAATATCGTCTCAGGTAATGAAGTAACAACAAGAACAGTCGGTTGTTATTTTACAACATGGAGGTCAGCTGTTCTGGAATAGCTCTTTCAAGAACAGTATTGTCAAGTGCATTTGCAAGCACCATGATAAAGCTGACTCTCAAAAAGACCATCCCAAGCAAGAAAGCAAGACCAAAACTTACCTCTGCTGCAGAGTTCATTTACAGATTAGAGCTGTTATTAAAGGCTTTACACAGCATAAGTAGCAGACACATCTCAATCTCAACTGTTCAGAGGAGATTATTGTATATTTTAGATGCCTATTTATGTAATGACACTAAAATGTCGAATGAGCAAAGACTGACTGGTGAAGTAAGAAATTTCTCCCCTATTAAACAACATTGTACTGCACCAGTATGTCAAAGGGGCACATGACCACTATCTTCACACAGTGATGATGAAAACACATCACAGATCATCCATCATCTAGATTTGTAAACGCATCACACACATTTCAAAATACACATATTTCATGTGTCAGGGTTGAGGTTTGCTTTCACCGTGTGCACTCAAGTCTTTTTAGCAGGTTTTTACTTGGATTGCTGCTTATCTTCTATTTTAACTCCTCTCTTCAGGGCCAAATGGACAGAGACTGAGATTGAGATGCTTCGTTCGGCCGTGAGCCGCTTCGGTGATGATTTGAACAATATCAGCTCCGTCATTAAAGAACGCACAGTGTAAGTTTTAACCTTAGTGATTTGCTACATGGAATTTATTTTATTTTTTATTCTGTTTAAGATAATGATGATGATGAAATTTCTATAACAGGGATTTATATAAAAATAGACAAAAAAACATAATTCTTGATGTGATGATGAGCTTTCTGTGCGAAAATATTTACGTAGCATGAATGTAAGGACTCTCCAGTTTCAGTGCTTTGTGTCAGTCTGAGGTCAAGCTGAAAGTTTGTTTTAAGATCAAGAGAGGAAGAAGAGGCTAGTAAAGGAACATTCTACACGTAAATATAAATGGATGAAGTATTGCTGTTTAATGAATAAATAAACTCATGTTGGCAAATTAAAGGAATAAAACATTTTTGGAAATGTAATCACTTTTGAGCAGGTGCAGTAACTCCTGTGTAGACAGCATCACCAAGCCTTATTAAAGCACAACATCCTAACAAAAATTAACTGATGATGCCTTTTTTTAATCTCTTGCTCTCTCAGTGCTCAGATAAAGTCCACGGTAAAGAGGAAGCTGTATGAGGACAACAGAGTCCCGCTTTCATCAGAGCCACCCCAGAAGACTGTGAAGAAATCCACTGTTGCCATGGCAGCCACTCCAGCATCCATGGCTCCAAGTTCACAAGCTGTTACAGCAGGATTGCCGCGTACCACTTCTTTGCCACACGTGATTAAAAAGCCCAAAACTGCAGGTGACCAGTGCAAAAAAAATTTTTTAAAAGAACTTTGTGTAGATTATTTAAAATGAAGCGCGTTGATTCGTTGCCAGTAAACCAGTGAGTTAACTGAATGGTCCCTTGTATCAGATGTGACACTCAGCGCCCTGAATGACTCAGATGTCAACAGTGATTTGGTGGATATGGAAGGATTAGGAGAGGGTTCTACCAAAAAGAACAACTTTGATCAAGGTAAGAATACGTCCTACGTCTGCTTGAGTATATTGATAAAAATTAAGTATACTGATAGAAATTTGCTGTATGTGTGCATGCATGTATGTGTGTGTGTGTATATGTGTGTAACCAACCACAGTGTATATGTGTGTGTGTGTGTGTGTATATATATATCAGTACTTTTCATACATCATCAGTAATACTCCTGTGTCTAAATAAGAAAATCCTTACAGCCACATTCCACCATTTTAGTGGAAATCCTTCCCAAAAGTGTTGAGGTTATCATACCAGCAGGAAGAGTAATACATACGCAATGGATGATTTAAAAAGTCCATGGGAGTGACAGTCAAGGTGTCCGCAATTGTTTTTTCTGCCACACAGAGAAACATTTGTGAATTTTGCAGAACATTATAGTATGGTTTGTGATGTATATGATTTTTATGCACAATTTTAGTAAAGGATTGATAAACAAGGCCCAGTGTCCCATGGAAACATAACACTTTTTTTTTTCTTGCCCATTACAGAATGTCTGAGTTTGGACTCCAGCCTTATAATGAACTCCAGCGACTTGCCGTTGCTTTCCCGGTGAAAGATATTTACTGAACTTTTTGCGAAGTACAAGAAGACCGACGCAAAACCACAGATGTGAGGCGAATAAATTCAGGCTTATAAACTTTGGTTTGCTTTTGAACACTGGTAGAAGAAAACAGTGACAAACCAATTTCAGACTCTGTTTTAAGTGTATGATACCAGAGAGGTGTTTGAATTTTAATTTGATAGATGTGTGTAAGCTAAAGCCTAGACTGGCTTTAATCATGTTAAACATTTTCATTGAAGGGTTCAGATCACTGAGTAAAACTCCTACATGTGCTCTATGTCTGCTTTTTCTTTTAATTATACATACACGGATCAGCCATGAGGTTAAAACCACCTGTCTAACATTGTGTAGGTCCACATGTTCTGCCAAAACAGCTTGAACATAAAAGGCATGGAATCCACAAGACCTCTAAAGGTGTGCTTTGCTATCTGGCATCAAGGCATTAGCAACACTTAAATCCTCACAAGGTGGGCTCTCCATGAATCAGCCCCGTTGGTCCAGGACATCCCACACATCCTTTTTCAGAGTTATGGTGAATTTGAAGGACAAATCAACACCCTGAAGCCTTTCATCAATTTGTGCTACAGTAGACTTTGTCACTCATGGCCCTGTCAATATCTGTCCCACCCTTTAACAGGAGCCACACTAATGAAATTGTTTCCATGTCTTCATTCATTGTATCCGTTTTTGATTGGTACTAAGTACAACACACCAAGAAGTCCCCCTATAAGACCTGATGTTTTGGAGATACTGGGGAATCAGAATCCTCATGCTTGCCCATTTCTTGCTCCCAATATCTCGGGCTCAAAAACTGACTGTGCACCTGCTGCCTAATTCATCTCACCCCTTTTAACAGGAATCACTGTAACAATAATCAATGATCTCTTCATGTTTTAAAGGTTTTAGTGTTCTGGCTGATCAGTGTGTTTTATTTTTTTGTTTAAATGATTGTCACAGGAGGATGTCACTGCTTCAGTATCGGTTTTATCCACTGGGTGTTGACACATTGTTTAATCACATATTTAAAAAAACACATGTTAAATACAGTATCTTTATTTTCCTGATTGATATGTACAATGGAAAAATACAAATTCTAAGGTGAACAGCATTGTGTATCAGCTAGAAATGAGACATTACCAGGTACAGAATATGCTCAGAGGGAATGAATATACCTTTTATATACCTCATTGCTGTATAGTACAGTTCATAAAAATACATTTTCCTCTCCTGTGTGTTGTGGCTACAACATATTTACATCTCAAACACAAGAGGCAAGAGTTGTCTGCTTTTTTTTTGTTGTCATTTTATAAAATGCTCCATGTGCTTACAAAAATCAACTCCATCCTCATATTCCAGCTTTGTAACAGTCACTGATTAACACTTGTCCTTCATAATTTTTTTAAAAGTAGACATATGATGCAGATAGTCACCCTCCGGTATAAGTGAGAGAAATAAAAGACAAAAATGTACAAACCTAAAGTAAAATAATAATTAAAAAAACATTTTTTCCAAGCGATGTCTGTATTTAAACCAAAAACAATTACATCCAATTTACTGGAAAAAAAAGTTTTCTAAACAAAAATGAGCATTTGTGACTTAATATAAATAATACATTTACATTTAAATGATCAATATGTTCATTTAAAGAAAGAAAAAAGGAAATAAAGAATCCACAGAATGTGAAAAAAATAGAGTCTTTCCTATTCCATGATGTATCTATATTGCACAATCCTTTTCAAGACTCAACTTTGATCCATTGGTATTAATTTAAAACATGTACAACTGGAGACTTTGATAATATGTGCAAATGTCTTTGGAATTACTTTACAAGGCATTTCATTGTACCAGCAATAAAGCGAAAAAGAAAAATGATAAGGAATAGGCAAGGATGTTTAAAGAAATCATTCAGAAAAGTTCCTTTTTAGCTCTGCAAAGTAAAATAAATGCTGAAGTTGAAATATTAAGTCAGAATTAAACTGATGAGATGTTAGTCTTGTAGAAATGTAATGTGGTTCTGAACAAAAAGACTTCTCTGGATACATGAATGTGTTTGTCAGCAAAAAAGTCTGTAATCAGCAATACTGTACATCTGTTTATTTTTACAATAACCCTGGCAAAAACAAATATGGAAATATGCAATGTCATTCTTACTCACGTAAATACGATTGAACACTAAGGGGGAAAATAACCATGTCATATTAATAGACATATAATACAGTTTTACAGTATAGCTTAATTTGTGTTAATTTGACTTGATGCCTAGCTGAGAGTCACATGGGTGCTTTTGCGACATAAAGGCAGGACAACAATAAATATGGCAACACTTTTACTTTCACGTAAATCCTAGTTAAAGCTTGTGCTTCTTATCTGATTAGATAAAATTTTCTGGATATGTTTTTTTTTTTAAAAAGAAGAACATTTGAAACCTCCGTTGTTCTTTTATATAGACTATAAACCATGAGCTTTCAAGCAGGCGGGTATTCTGTTATTCTAAGGGTTGTATCAGAAATTATAGTTAAAAATGACAAAGCTGTAAAACATACAAAGAGCATACACTACATGAACACACTTGCGGCCTGAAAAGTTCACAGATCTAAGGATAATACTTTTTTTTTTTTTTTTTTTTAGGAAGACCTCAATAATTGTGGACGAGATTGAAAAGCATGTTCTGCGTCTGCTGAAAACTAAAATCCAGGAAAGAGCAAGTTTGATTTGTCGATCTGCACACTCCCAACCAATCCTTAAGTCTAACTGAAGACTGAAGATTGCGATCACAAACACTGATTATGAACACAACTGCTGCAGGAGTGTTAAATCCTGATACTATTTCACAAGGACAAGGAAACCCTTGCCCAGGTGCAAATGAACTATTAACAAGTCAGATGTACATATTTTCCATCTTCAGTCATTTAAACATGGAAACCTTTATGAAAGTCTCTCAGAAAGGTGATTCTTGCTAATAACATGGAACTGAATACATTCCTTAAAGCACTGAGTACAGAGACGGACAGCTGATCTCAGGACGTGGTTAGGTTCTCCTTACTCTGAGGCTAAATGCTGGGGTGTTGGGATGTAAACGGGGAGGGAGGAGAAAGCGAGAGTGCGATGTTCTGAGGGCTCGGACATACAGCTATAGCGCTTGACGGAGAGTCGACTGACTGGGAAACACTGCACGGAGAAGAAAGCACAAAACTAATACTCCGGACAGAGAAGAGAAGAAATGAAACGTGATATTTTATTTTCATTTAATTTCCAAAGCTGATAATTAGCTTAACAGCCAGGTGCCTTTTGTTTTTTAAAAATCTTACCTGACAGTGCAACTAGTTATGTGGGCAGGATCTGTAACTCCAGCAACGAAGAGCTTTTTAGGTGGACCGTCGGATTCCACGCCACCTGATCGGGCAGGTAAAAAAAACGAGAATATATCGGAGTGTTAGAGGAAGTAATGCAGCTCTTTGTGTATGATCACAATAAATATTTTACACCTGGGACAAGTATTTAGTGCAATTTTAACTCTTCTTACCTTTTCTTTTTAAAGGTGCAACCACTGGCCATCTCACAGAAGAACTCACTGACCCCCTGTCACAAATCAATCAATCAGGGTGTTTCCCAAATGTTATGCAAAATACATGATGAATGCAACGATGTTCAAACCTCTCCTGCCGTAGGTGTAGCTAAATTTTATCATACTACAGCGGTGCCAACCAAAGGGGTTACCCCAGGTTCTGAAAAATTAAGCCAACACGCAGTTCTTTGAATGTCCACTAGGGTCACTGTCTTCAAAAGTGAGTCAAACCCCATAAAGCCTCCCTAAATCAAATTTACAATAGAAAGAAACAAACAAAAAAAGTTTGTTACAAAAAAAATTGTTTTGGTCTCAATAGCTAGATTTCCTATTCATGACAACTATATGGGGGTGAATATTTATGTCACTCAAGTTAGGTAGGCGTGTTCCAAGCAACAGCCAGGTTCTGTTTGCTCCACCCATTTATGGATTAACCAGGATTTAGGCGGAGTCTAAACCTCCCTTCAGAAAACCTATGGGCAACGTCACAAGGGGTTTGTCCAGTTGTTTCTATACAGTCTATGGTGCCGACAAGATAAAGCAAAAATCTCAAACTGAATTCTCCCGTGAAAAACCTAGTGCTCATCAGTGAAAGATATGGCTAATTAATTTCTTTTTCTAATTTGCAAAAAGCAACAAAAGCAAATATCTGATGCTATTGATAAGAAGTAGTTCTTACTTATTATACTTTTTTAAACAAACAAAAGGCACCTGAAAATACAATGAAACCTACCCCCTGAACCTTCTTGTTGGACTGGGAGAAGAATTAGGAGTGACTCCGGAGTCTTGGGAATGGAAATCCTATGACAGAATGAGAGTGAGGGAGAAAAATTATTTACGGATTCTCAAGATGTGATTAAATCAAAGCGTTCCGTCATACTCACTGGTGATAGATGCCCGTGCCAGTGAGTTCCAGGAGGTGAAGGGACTGTAGCTGAGGCACTGTAAGTTCAAAAAGAAAGAAAGTCAGTCATACATAAGACACTTTGTGTGCTGTGCCGTTATGCTATATTATACGACGGTTAGTTCCGACCCAGCAATCTGAATGGGCGATGATAATAAACTGTAACGGCATCGGGAACATTTAACTATAGTACTGTATATGTATCACCTCTAATCGCAGGTTTTCAAAACCAGTCATAGAAGCACTTTCAGCAAGAACAAGTGATTTTACACTCTAGTGCACTAGCTTTTTATTTAATGCTATTTGGGATTCAACTCCGGACCCTGGAGGACACCAGAGCTGATATTATAAAGTGAAATAATAAGTAGAAATATGAAGAAAAACTCAGGAGATTTACAGGACTGTCCACCACTTCCATGGTTTATTCTCCTCACTTTTTGGCTACTTTGTACTGGTGAGAAGTTTAAATTATTTTACTGTCCCCAGCTCTGCCAGCTGAGTTCATTTAGTTTCTCCAGTCACAGAAGGATAATTTGAGCAAAATAAACTCGTTAAATAAAGAAACAAATCTGTTTATAATAAACAGCGTTTGTAGAAGTGTTATATAAAAGTAATAGAACACTTGAGGTTGCGCTGTTGTGCCTTCGGCGTTTAGGTTGTGCCCAATCGCCTTCTCGTGTGATATTGTTTAATCATGTTTCATTCTCCTTTATGTAGAGAAATATATTAGTAGAGTTACCTTAATCTCTGTAAACTCCCTCTGAGTGTGAGTTCCATGTTCTCCATCTGCACCATAAAATAATCTTGTCAGTACAATAATTCATAGGCCATATGCAAAATATGCCTGTTTAAGCCTCAGTGCAGTTAATTATGGAAATCAAACCAGACCAACTAACCCTGAGTAGTTCCATGCTACAGAATTCAATCTCTCTCACCTGCCGCCTGGGATCTGGTCTCTCGCTGCACAAGGAGAATGGAGAGAAAGGCAGGGTCTATGGGGGGGGAGACAATATGCTGATTTTTTTTTTCTGGGAAATGACGGTCAGTGCAACATCTCATCTTAATGTCTAATATATAAATACACACTCACTCTAGAGGGGCAGCTTGGGTTTACGGACACACTGCTCCGACGATACCGGGCCGAAGTGTTTGAGCTGAACACTGTCATTCCATCACTGTTGGGAAAGTTTATGAGACACACAAGTCATTTAAATTTTGCCTAGGATTACACAACACCTTATAAGTACTCTCATTATGCAACACAAGCTTGCACAAGACCCTGGTGCTGAATATCACCACAGTTAAAGGTCAGTGGTTTAACTTCTGAGCTAGTAACTGGAAGACTGAGAGGTCAACTAATGGCCACTGATGAGACCTTTAACCCTTAAATTCCATCTCTATGCTTTCCCTAATCCTCAGTTGGATTCAGTCCAAGCACAAAGTCATTTCTAGAGCGATCTGTGAATACAAAACACAATAACAAGCCAAAACACAACACCAAATCCAAATGGGAAAGGTAAGTTTTTTGTCTAAGCGACTTTAGACTTTCCTATGAAGTTACTTGCATTATTATCATGAGGAATACTTCTTTCTTCTAAATAACCCAGCTTCCTTTAGTCATGTTTTCAATTTAATATAATCTTACAGATTAAATTGATATGCACTTAGATCCCTAATTAGCAAGCCAGAACTCCCGGAGAGTAAATGAGGAAGAATCCTTGAAAGGAGCCAGATTCAAAAGGGAACTCAGACACCAGATCATGCAAATTATGAGTCATTACTCTTTTACATCTGTACGCTATAAAGTCAAACAGTTCTGAGTGTGTTCATTAATTTGCCACTCATCATTTGGCACAGTCATTTTTAACGCAGTGCAAAGCTGACAGCATATCTAAAATAGTTGACAGCATATCCAAATTAAGATCATGTGAACAGCCTTGATAAAAATAAGCATGAATAAATGCGTCAGTGGATTCATTTAGACTCTAGATAAATTAACATCCTCCAGCTATATGTTTTTTTATTTTTGTGGTCGCTCAGACTGAATATAGGCAATCAGCAACTAGAGTGTGATGTAAATAAGGACCAACCCTCTCCATTTGGAGTTAATGTTGATGTGATTTATCTGTTACAGTATTTTTGATTGAGAGGTCTCTGATTTGCTGTTTGTCTTTTTTTTATTTTTTTATTTTGTTTTTGCAATTACTGGTCGTTATTTTGTTTTTAAAAACTTGAAAATCTTCATTATATATATTTTTATTAAAAAATATCTTTACATAAATTCATATATGAAAAATTCCAAAGTTCTAAAATGTATGTAAAAATTCAATATTAAAGGCTCTGTGATTTTATCATTATGTGACCCAGGCAAAAAAATTACAGAAATATCCAACATTCAAACACAACCTACGCCAGCTAAACATACTATTTGAAATCAGGATACTGTATAAAACATTTTAAGCAGTCTGCACATTTTGTGTAGAAAGTCTGGTCTATTCTGTGTATATTTCACTATTTACAGCTTTGATTACACACACATCTCATTAGCAAGTGGTTTTATTATGGCTAAAAAGAAGTTTAGTCCCAATACTGTACGTTCAACACATTGTGTCTGTGTATTACTGTAAATTTTTACCATACATCTCCCGTGATTTCCGTTCATGATTTGGTTTCACTGACAACATTTCTTCCACAAAGTTGACGGTTCAGCATAGTCATTACATGTTTCAACAATGTGTTGTGGGGTTCTTAACCCATTTCCAGTAATTTCAGATCCCCTTAAATATTTCCAGTGCTTAACGCAGGCCCATAATTTGACCCTTCTGAAATGGTGACATTTTTTTTTGGCCCTTCAGTGTATATATACCTGTTGTCTTGAGAGAGATGTAATCAGAAATTCACAGACTCTTTAGAAACATTGGTTTTCTTTATTCTACCATCACGATGTCTAATGAAGTTATTATAACTTAACAGTTTGTATAAAACTCTTTATTTAGAATAAGATGTACTGTGTGTGTGTTTCTCTTACCTGACGTTAGTGATCATGGGGGCGCTGTTGGACCTCCGTAAAGCCCCGCCCCCGTTCCCTCCAGCTGCGCCTGCGCACTGGTCCACTTCCATTCTCTCCATGGCTCGTCGGCGGGCCGGAGTGTGATTGAAGCAGGCAGCCGGACTGAGCGCGCTCCACGGCGGCGTGAGCTCAAAATTTAACGCGGCGAAAGCCTGACCAGCAGGCCGCACGCTAGAAGTGCTCGGTCCAATTTAAAGCCCGGCTGATAACGGAGCGGGGATTATCTCAAGCGGTCTCTTATCAGTCGCATTCTGTTTAGAAGTTGTACGGTTTGGACCCAGGACACGGTGCACAAAACTCCCCTAACTAGTTTGTCGGGTTATTGCTCAAGTAAGTTCAGGACTAGCTCCGACAGGTTCAGCAGCCACTCGCATAACTTACACCAGTCAGAAGTAGTTTTGGCACTTGGCGAAACTTTCAGTTAACTCTTTACAACGCGTTATTTACTTTTTAAAAACTTGAAATTCTTAAATACAAATCATTTACGAGTAGGAAAGAAGGCTAGTGGGCTAGCCACGCAAGCTATTGAAGTTTAAGTGCTAGTTTGTAAAGCAGCCGAATAATGCTGGAAAAACAAGTTGATCAGACTGATGCAATAACGAGTGCGAAGATTTCCTAATTACAGCTACCACACAGTGCAAATCAGTCGGGACATTAGTCTGGCTTGCACTAATTTAGTACATTTAAAAAATATATGTATGTATATATATTACCCGCAACCAAATAGTGATGGTCGTCTTCTTCAGCAACACCACCTCGCTCTGGCCATGAGAGAAACTGCAGCCTCGATAATAGACACGTCTGATCTCTCTGCCAGCTCCCCTGATTAATGCCCTCAAACTCACACTGCTTCATTCACATCACCTTACATCTCAAAGACAAGTTGATTAACGGGGATGCAAATAGACCATAATACAATTCAGTAATTTTTAAAAGGAAGTAGAAATATTTAATATCAACATGCATCAGACAGCGTATTCCGAGTAAACACATACAATAATGGTGTCAGAGGGTCTGTAACAACGGGCCTTCTGTGTAAAACTGTACAAAAAAAATAAAAACTGTGTAAAAACCTTACTTAGACAGGCTCTAAATTGTAAATATGACATCTTATGTTCTATCCCCTGTATGTGTTCCATGCACATGCGAGCGAAAACAACAAAATAATGGATACAAGTTACAAAACGTTTTTCATTTTGATGAAAAAAAGCATCTCTTATCTTGTTCATTATTATCATTTACGCCTTGAGACTTGTTCATTATTATCATTTACGCCTTGAGACTTGCACTTCACTGACATGCAGGAAGCTCTTGCATAAGGGTCAAGGTGATACCAGTGGGATTGTGCTTCATTTTAATTTCTGCTTAATCAGGACAGGAAAGCGTTTAACTATTAATACCATACATGGTCACAGGCTGTGGATTATTAACACCGTTTCCTGTTTTCTTTTCATTTATTGACTTGTTCTTATATATTAATCAATCTCATTACACTCCATTTGCTAACAGCCGTTGTAGGTCTTGTATTAATTAATGGAGCAGAGTATACAAATCAATCATTTTAATGTCCTTGTTGCGAACAATCATTTAATAAATAATTAATGAAAAGCGAATTAATGCAGTTTTCTTTTTCCCAAGTTGAAGTCATGTCAGCATTACAACAATAAAAATAGTACATTGTCACAAGATTAGAATGGCTCAATGAAGGCTGCATATATATCTATGTTTTGTTCCAGAATGGGAAATAACCATATACTGAGCAATAAGGTGCTAATATATGACAACATCAGCACAAGGAATCTGAATAACAAATATTCTTATTGCTTTTTTGATAGAGAACTTGTATATAGAAAATAAATACATAATGAAATGCTATTCAGATACAGACAGTTCATATCAGTTCAAATCCACCATGCACAAGGTTTGGTTATGTTCGCAGTTCTTTGTGTGAGTTCTGATGGTTTGAGGTCTCTCTTTTGAGTATTGTTTGTATGTTTTTCCCCTTGTTCTCCCTTTTCAGCCACCGACTGCTTTCTCAGTCCTCCAGGAGCTCTTGATGGCCAGACGTGGTGCATGTGATGACTGGTTTCTGTCAGTCCACAGCAAGAGATGGCATTGTCCCCAGTGAGAAAGTAAAGCAGAGCGTTGAACCACGAATTGAATGACGCCAGGGGTCGAGTGACTTTATAGCAGACAGAGATAGCGTACATGGTCTGGCACTGTGCATTTCTCTGTTTAAGGATGAGGTACAGCGTCCGGGTGATATGGAATGGCAGGAAGCACAGGGCGAACAAGAAGGTGATGGAAACGATTGTTTTGATGGACTTGCGGCGCCTGCTGATATATGGTGCATGCTGAGAGCCAGAGATCGAGATTGAGGTCCGATTGGTGGGGCCTCTTTCATTTTCACCATTCTCCTGCATATAGGGTTGTAAGTGCAAGGTCTGAAAGATGGTTCGAACCACCTGCGAGTAACACCATGCTATGACGGTAAAAGGAACAAAAAAGCCTAAAAGGTGAAGAACTATTCCATATGGAATGTACTCTAAGAACTCAGTGTCTGTTGCAACATCAAAACAGTTCTTAAACATCTCAGGGCCGTCCTTTTTTGACTCACTTCCCACGGATGCGTTCTTTCCATTTCCATCCACCCTGGGCATGTCACCAGTTTGAGCGAAACGAAAGATTGGACAGGTGAGCAGGAACACCACGACCCACACCATAGCGCAGGTGCTTTTAGCAGCACGCTTGCTCTCCAGCGTGATGGTTTTCATGGGGTGGCAGATACCCAAGTAGCGGTGCACAGAGATGCAGGTGAGGAAAAAGATGCTGCAGTAGAGGTTAAAATAAAAGAGGAAGCGGACCAGTCTGCACATAAAATCCCCAAACACCCAGTGGTCATGCATGACGTAACTTGCAATCAGAAGCGGCAGAGATAAACTGTACATTAAGTCCGTGGATGCCAGGTTGACCATATAAATTAGTGAGGTATTCCATCGGCGGGAACTACGGTATGAGCGCAAGAGAATAGTGGAGTTCAGGACGACGCTGAGTAAGAATGTTACAGAGTAGCACAGGGGTAAGATGATGTACTTGTATGACTCATCGTTGCTGCAGCTGAGTGGTGCTGTCAGGATTAAACCTGTGTGGTTACTCGAGGAATTAGAGTTCGTGTCTGACTCCAATAAAGCATCTGCCATGGCGCTGGAGAAAGCAGTAGTGATCAGCTGTTTGTGTCATAAAAACAGAGTTTCATCCTACATTTCCTCGTCGCTGCTAATGATTAGTCCTAATTACATTCCTGTGTTTGAGTAACTTGATAGAAAATCCTCAGACCTTCCCCAGTGCTAAACAAAATCTCCAAAAAAAAAAAAAAAAAACATTATATTTAAATAATTAACCTTTTAAATGAGATGAAGATTCATTTCCAATACCAAGATTTCATCTGTAATACTCAAGTGCCTTCATCACATTAAGTGTTAAGAATTTGTCCTGTCATGTACCCCTAAAGGCAATTCCTGTTAACCAAATTATTATGCTGAATCAGCCTTTACGTGATCTATTAACCTTTCAATCAGTAACAAGCTTTTACTTAAACCTCCCATTCATAGTTCTAGTTTCTTATTACTTGCATAAAAAAAACTCTGCAATCTGAAAGATCTTCAATTTCTGACCTAATCTGCCATAGAAAAATGAACAGGAAATACTTACATGTCTGGAAAATGAGCAATTCATTCAATCTATTTTTGGAGCTACGCTTAAATGCCACCGTTGCACCAAAGAGACACACCAACGTCTAAATATCAAGTGTTTGTCACACGGAGGCCGTTCCTACACTGCAGCAGCACGTGGGCTCACAGGTACACTTTGGTAAATAATTAATATCTATTCATTGAGACAGAAATGCTGAAAGGAAACTCAATATGGGATACAGTACAGTGTGGCCTTTTAGAAACAGCAAGAGAAGCAAGAAATACTTTGGTTTGTTTACAGAGTTATGTAAACCAAAATGACTTTAGAATAGATTAGTTGCAAAGAAACTGTCCATTTTTCCACCTATAACATACTGATAAAAGAAAAACAGCATATACTTTCATAATCATTTTTTTCATGGTAAACAGTTACAATTTCCTATCCATAGGTGCTGATTGTTATTCTGATCTGCTCTCACTCTCTCAGATCATGTCTTACTTTGCTTGGCTGAGCAGCTGAGCTGTGTAAGGCTGAGAGATCACGTTTATTAGACACTGACATTCACTCCACTAGACATGCTATGAGGTAGAAAGCGGATCTACAGGAGGTTGTAAGTTAGAGCATATTTCTCCATGCCGGGTTTTCAAGCACGAAGCCTTCAGCAAGACACCTGCCAAGAATACAAGGTTTATTGCTCCTTCTTGTTTAAAGGCTCATGATTTAAAAGGAAGGTAAAAGGTATTACCAAAAAAAAAGAAAAGTTAACTGCTATTACACTTTGGGTCATTGCATGGGCAACAAGATTAACAAAAGGTCTGGGATACAAAATGTAAATCATACCTTTCATCGTCTTACATTATTCCCTCCATATCACATATCCTGCAGATACACGGGCATTGCAGTAAAACATTATAAACAACAATATCCCCGGCACTTTAAATATTAACCCTAAATGCATAACACGGACACTCGACTGCTTGTGACACTAAACTCCTCCCTGCTCATTGGTCCTTTGTTTTGCTTTGCTTCTCGGTTAACAAAATCTACAAATGGACTAATGAAAATGTATTTCATTCTCTCATTAATAGTGAATAACAACATAGTATCTGGAACAATATTTTTGTACAGTTAGTTACCTTAAGCACTTCCATAAAACATTACAAATTTATTCAGTTATATTATTTAAGAAATATTTATACTGCATATATAATTCTTATAATTATTTAAAAGAAAAATATCCTCAGTGTTAGTTTTTACAATTAAAAGCTTGATATTCAGCAGACGCTATAGGACATTACATGCAGTTGATATTTCCATAAAGTGGTTACTGATGACACACATGCATTTCATAGCAGCTTTCACAGTTCTAATGCATGGTGAAAAAAAAAAAAAAACATTGAAAATATGAAGAGTATGCTTGTATAGCTACTCTTTAACACATATACAGTTTATCACAATAAAACTTGTGACTAAAATAATTACCTTCACATAGTAAGCAATATTTGTGTAAGCACAAAAAAAATCAAGACAAACAGGATCATATGGCTTTGTTAGCGTAAAGTAGAAAAAAAAAACATATCTGACATAAAGTTGCTGGTGTAATATAGGTCCATTATTTTAAAAAGGTTTATCATTCAGTAGCCTATTTTATAATATAGGCTTATTATTGCTTGATGTGAGTCAGAGTGATGTCATATCCTGTACGTCCAGGAGCATGGCATCTTGCTTTGTCCGTAGATTGTCTCTCACCACCAGGTGCTTCACTAATTCCGAGCTAAGATCTGTAAGTTACACACAAACATGTCTGGTTATGTTTATTATGTATTTACAAATAAAATGGATCTTTACAACCAAGAAACAAAGAAAAGGATGTCCCAACCTTGAATGTCTTCCTGGAGGGAACGCCTGAGGGCATTTAGCTGAAGGACGGAGCAGGTTTGCAGGTCGCTCCGGCTGAGTTTTCTTCTCCTAAAACTCACGTCCTTGTGGCTCAGCTGCTGCATCATCAAAACACACCAGAACAATGTAGGAACAAAACAGAGTCTAGCACAAAAGAGTCAATGAGTCACAGACATGACATCACAGTGTATTATATTGTGCAGTGCTGGAATGCGTTTAATGCACCTGTTGCTGCCGCTGCTCAGCCCAAAGCTTATCTCGGAGCTCACTCAGAGCTGCTCTCACTTCCTCCTTCAGGCCGGCAGAATGTCGCCTCTGTGACTGTGACTCCTGTGGCTTCTGGCCATGAGAAAGCAAAGAACCATTCTATTAGCATAATAGCATCCTGTATAAATTACACACTTTAGAGTAAAGGACAAGAAGTTCATTTTAAATAGGAATACATATGATTTTTTTGGAGTTGTGTTCACCTCTTGAAAGGATGCCCCTTCATCATCCTCTTGATCACTCTCACTGTCGTTGATAAAACACAGCTGTAGGTTCTTTGGACTGTTAAACCTATGAACACGGATCAACTGCATTGATGAAGCCTGTTAAAATTATGTCCTACAATCTGGAGTATAAGAAAAAATATATCAAAAGTAATGCTTATATATATTTAAAAAATATGCTGCATTTCGAAGCAAGATTGCCTAAATTGTGTCAAGTATCCTTTAAGATTTTGATTACCTTTTTACAAAATATAATAAATGCCAAGTTTTAGCCTGTGTACTTATTTTTCCTATTTGTATTCTATTTGTACAATACTTGTAATAATATCTGTATTCTTATTATGACATGTGCAAGTAAAAAAAAATCAATTACATTTTATTTATCTAGCACTTTTAACGATGGTCATTGTCACAAAGTAGCTTTACAGAATCCAAAAATGATGAGGAAATATGCATAAATTATAATAAAAGTTTGTCCCTGATAAGCAAGTCTTTGGGCGACGGTGACGATAATGAAACTGAAATGACGTTATTTTAAATATGTAATTTTTGCCCAAAAGTATTTTACTGGGCGGCATGGTGGCATAGTGGTTAGCACTGTGGCCTCCAGGGACGAGAGTTTGATTCCTGCCTCGGGTCTGTGTTCGTTGTTTGTATGTTCTCCCCGTGCATAGTTGGTTTCTTCCCAGTACTTCACTTTTCCGCCCACAGTCCCACAGATTAGACAAATTGGTGTTCCCAAATCCCAAATTGCCTGTAGAGTCTGTGTGTGTGTGTGTGTGTGTGTGTGTGTGTGTGTGTGTGTGCACCCTGCGATGGATTGGCACCCTGTCCAGGGTGTACCCCGCCTCGTGCCCAAAGTCTCCTGGGATATGTTCCAGGCCCCGGCAGCCCTGTACGGAATAAGCGGTATAGAAGATGAGTGAATGAATTTAATGAAAAAAGTATTTGACCTGTTTTGTGGCCAGACTAGTTTTTTTGTTTTTTTAAAACAAAACTATTCAATTCAATTTTCAATTAAAAGAATTATTTAAGTTTGTATGAAATGTGAATGTGTATGAATCAAAACGATAAGATTGTCCCTTAGACAATGTTCTGCTATTTATTGAATTTAAGCCGTGATCTGAAAACAATATTTAGCACATTAAAATGTGTTTTTATTTGACAATTTTTTTAGTCAGCTATGTCAGATCCCCCCCCGCCCCTTTTTTAACTACAAGGTCATAGTCTATCACAATCTAACAAGCTCCTCAAACATCAATATTAACTCCAAGAATTATGCGAGTACTCCAAGTCTCTGTATTGTGTTGCAGCTTAAAAGCAGTCATGACATACCGAGATGTCATGCATGGAAAACGGTGTCCTCCAAGATCACCTGCATCTTCCCACTGCTTTCGGTTAAGTGACTGGTACTTAACATGGGGCCAGGGTCCCGTCACTGGCTCCTGTTCTGTTAAGACCATAGACTGGGATAAAAACATTAAACACAAACATTAATCTTTTTTTTTTTTTTTTTTTTTTTTTACAGTAGCCTTTGAGCTGTGGTAATGTTTCACACAAACACAATTACTGACAGAATAAGAGAAGATGATAATGCCTGAGAGTGGAGCCTTTACAAAACCTTTAACAGCTGAATGATTGCTGACAAACCTCAGCTTTTTTCCTCCGTTCCTCCTCCTGTTTCTCAAGCTCAGCTATTCGCAAACTCAGGTCCTCCCAGTGCATGATGGGAAGGCCCTGGTCTTGTGTGCGGGGCTCCTGATGTGCCACAAGGCTGGCACCAGGAAGAGCTGGGTCATCAGCATTTTGTGCTTCCTGTCCATAGTCACTGCCCACCTCCTCTTCCATGTGCTGATCAGTGAGGAAAACAAATTTATGCAAACCATTCAAACTTAATCTTTTAAGGGGTTAGGGGTAGCTCAGTGATTTAGGCACGGGACTATGGCTCAGAAGGTCCTAGTTTTAATCACCAACTTTATAGATAGATACAGTAGATAGATATACTTATTGATCCCATGAGGGAAATTATTGTGTTACAGCAGCAGGTTACACAAACAGTAATAAAGTGGAGGAGTAACATGTTGTTGTTGGTCTTTCGGCTGCTCCCGGCAAGGAGTCGCCACAGCGGACACTTGGTCCGCACAACAACTTGGCACAGGTTTTACATCGGATGCCCTTCCTGACACAACCCTCCCATTTTATCCAGGCTTGGGACCGGCACTGCATCCAGTGGCTGGGGGTTTGGGCACTGGCTGGGAATCGAACCTGGGCCTTCTGCATGGCAGGCGAAACACCTACCACTGAGCCACCAGTGGAGGAGTAACATACTGTATATAAATTAATACAGTATTGCAGATGTTATATAGGAAAAAAAAAAACAGAATAAAAACTGGGAATTCAAAATAAGAAAAATAGATGAATGTGCAAATTGCAAAGTGACAGTGAGTAATGGGACATGTATATACATTGTCTTCTGTTACATAGAGGTGAGTCGTTGTACAGTGCAATGGCGAACGGTAGGAATGATTTCCTGAAGCGTTCTTTGTGACAGCGAAGCTGGATCAGTCTGTTAGAGAATAAACTCCACTGCCTCTGTATAGAATAATGTAGTGAGTGGGATGGATTTTCCATGATTGACAGGAGTTTGTTCAGTAATCTGTTGTCCTTCACTGTCTCCAGTGTGTCAAGTTGCCACTATTGGGTTCTTGAGCAAGGCCTTCAACTGCTCAGATGTATAATGATGATTAAATAAATAAATAAATAAATAAATAAATAAGGGCAAATGCAGTAAATAAATGTTTTTTTTTTTTTTTTTTTTTTTTTTTAATAAAGATGCATCTTAAAATGAGGCACAAATGTAAACACAGAGGATTGGTTATCTTTCTAAGACATTGCCAGCACAGACTGTGGTCTCACTCAAACTTACAGTGCTTAAAAGTTTAAAAGTTGTTAGTTTCACTTTTTTTTTTAAGGTGCGAGTCACTTAGTGCAAACAGTTTTCTGAACTAATCAGTATGCAGATAGGGAAGGTTTGTGAGGACGAACCACACATGCCATAGTCTGTTTGTCTAAGGGGGGCGGATGACATGAAGTCAGTTCCTTACCTTTCCTTATCGAGGCGATGAACTTGACACATAAACTGCCATTACCAAAAGTCCAAAAGTCAACGTACATCCAAGAGAACAAATTCACGGAGTTTAATTAATTGTGTCTTGTTAGTTAATCATTCCTGCTGTGTGAGGAAACGCACCCCCTCCTCCCCCTCCTCCACATCTCACACTTCCCGCCGCCCCGCCCGCTCGGCCGCTCGCGAGATCCTTCCGTCGCCCTGTTTGTTTAAAGCGTGACTTGACGAAGTTGCGTCTCTGACGACTTTTCAGTTTTAACCAAACGGTTTTGATTTCTAGCCCCCCGTTTCCTAAAAAAATAAAAAATAAAAAAAACAATTATTACATAAGTTAAAAGCTTCACTCTACGTTCCGCACATGAGCTTTGGCTACTTTTGGAGTGAAAAGTGGAAGGGGCGGCCGGATTGGGAAGTCTGTGGAGAAACTTAGGTGTCCAATTTCACAATGTTCGGAGATGACGACTGAAAGCAGATGGAAAAAACTCAGAAAGTGCTCGCGTATTTCACATAGCTGATAAAGGCGGAGAGAGAGAGAGAGAGAGAGAGAGAGAGTTTATCATCTGTCTAAACAAAGGCTCAGTTTGCAGTGACATAGTTGATTTTAGTCTAAATATGTATGGGGTTATAATGCTTGGCTTGAATTTCTAAAGTGATTCATACGCACATGAATTTAGTTTGTGTTACTTATTAGAGTGCAATAAAAATCAATTACAAATATAATAAAGAAAGAAAAAAAACAAGAAACACATGCAAGATTATACTTTGTTTAGGCTGAATTCACATACATGGTCCATGCAAAGAAATTCAGTAGAGCAGGGATGACTTCTTAATAAATAAATAAATAAATAAATAAATACTAATAAACAGAAATTAATGAAACAGAGTACTTAGTGTGACAACGCTTTACCATTTAGTGTCAGGTACAATTTGTACCAAGTTTTACTCAGCTTCCTGCAGAACCACCCACGGTTCCTTTGGGGACTTCTTTTTTGCATGCAAAACCTGGATTGTTACTTTTTTCCCCCCCCCCTTCTTTCTAAAAAGTGGTTTCTTATACATCACACTGGGACAGGGGTAGCTCGGTGGTTAAGGTGTTGGACTGCTAGTTAGAAGGTTTCTGGTTCGAGCCCTAATGCTGCTAGGCTGCAGCTGTTGGATCATTGAGCAATGTCCTTCACCCCCAAAGTGCTCATATACAATCGAGCGTCGAACTGGCAACCTGACCCCGTAAGTAACTGCCACAGATCCAGGGTGGGACGTATCCATTGCTTGATGTGCCGGGATGGGTGGCACATGGACAAACCCTTATCCCCTATATGTTATACTATTTTGTTTTCTGGCATAAAAAATATTATTAAATCGAATATTTCATATATATTTATATATAATTTAATATACTGTATATATATATATATATATATATTTGTACTTACTCAATAATAAAATCATAATAAAGTTTGTAGTAAAAATCACATCGTGCCTAAGACGACATTTGCACAGTAGTGTAATATTAAAACTTATTCAACTTATCTAAGCCATTAATAAAACAAAACACTCGCACATAGAAAACCTTTCGTAAATCCTGAAGATCAAGGAGATCCTCAACATCAAGGAGAAAGCTTATGTCTTGTCAAACTGACAAGAGTATTTAAAAAGTATTTTAATTTGACGTTTGTTTATTTGTTTATTGATTAGCATTAATTTGCTTCTAGCATTCTTCATGACATTAGTAGGCTCAATAAAATTTTACTAATAGGATTTGGGGGGGAAATGGGGATTAAAATTTATTTTCAATACATTGGATTGAAATTGCATTGGGTATTCTGAATTTGCAGCATAAAGAAAGTAAACAAGACAACATATTAATATATTGGCCTAAGAAACTAATTTCCTACACTATTAACAGAATTTTCCAAATCCCTAACTGACCCTTTCTAAAATCATAAAAGAGATCATAAAGTAAAAAAAAAAGAAAAATCACAATCGCAAACCACTTTAAGGCAAGTGACATTTAATTATCAATTTCTTGAAGCATAAAAAAGTAAGGTTGACATTCTCTAAAATTTAAGTTACTCTGTGTTCTAAAGTAAAAAAAAAAACCTCTACCAATTATCTGTGCTTGGTCATTCAATTAGTCAGCTTGAAAATGATTCAGTTATAAACATATGGACAATACATGATTTCTAACTTTTCTTTATTTATATGAATTATATGACTAATATATTTATGTTTAATATATTAGTCATGACAATTTAATAACTTTATAATTAAAATGTAGGCAAAGCATATATTCTGGCATATGTTCCTATCATAAGCTTTTTGAGGTTAACTAGTTTGATGCTGACCACCCACTTTTATATGACGTCAAAGTATGTTACTTCTATCAAGCTGTACCAAAAAAGGGCTTAGTAACACAAATTCACATTAATTTAAGACCCCAGAAATATGCTGCAATTTTGTACTATGCCAGTTAACCTGATTTTATGAATATATTTGAATATTCATAAAATCCTGCTCATTTATGTAAGTAAATATTTTATAATTGGCATACTATCATTATTGTTATAGCATATCCACTGCAACAATGTTATATCTTATATCTTAATATACTTTGATTCATGATTTCCTTTAATCTGAAAGTTTATATCTTCAGATTAAAGTCAGAATGCTAAGGACAAGTTAAGAGTTACAAAATCTTGTTCGTAGATACAGGCCATCTAATAGATTAATCTGGTGAGTAGTGAAAAGGTCACATGTATGAGACAACTGTTATCCCACTCCTTCGGTCCTTTTACGTCTACTAAGATTTTTAGTAACTCTTGTTTTGAATATTAAGAGATATTAAATAACGGCCAGTGAACTTACAGTAAAATATTTCGGGATCTTTCTGAAAGGAATTTTGTCTTGTATGAATATTTAGGAGACCAAGGCAAGTTTATTTTATTTGCACCCGTGAAAGGGTATTAATTCTACAATTCATATGTATTGAGAAAACAGTTTAATGCACAGTTATCATTTCTTGAGTGAGTTCAGAAGAATCAGAAAAAGAATTGATTTGATTGCAAGTGATTGAGTGTTTCACATGGATGGTGAGAACTGCATTTTCATTGATTTATATAACGTCTTTAACTAAATATTATCTGTTTATTCAGATGGTGGATTGAGAACCTGACACTCATTGGCATTAACCAGACTGTAGTTGATGTCTCTGTAGGTTTTAATGATTGCCTGCCACTGTCTCCATACTTCCTCATATACAGTAGACTCTGTATAGCTGGATTTGTAGGTGGTAACCCTGCTGCTTTTACATGGTAATCCCACTGATCAGAGTAATTTTTAGGAAATGTTTCACCTGAATACCCATCTTTGTCTTTCTTTGCTTTTCTCTCCCTCTACATCCTCTTCCATCAACTCACATGAAGGCAACTGCACATTGCCGTCAAGCACTGCAAGTGCAAACTGGATCTGACAGAAAGATAAATACAAGAGACAATTAGACAAAAAGCATGAAAACTTCGCCCTTATATGATTAAAACCACATTTACGAGATGCTTACCTGATAATAGAAGTTAAGAAAAGGGCAGATGCCTTTGCACACTCCTATAAAAAATAGTGAGGGAAAGGCTGGAAGCATCAGATACTTGTAAAGAGGAGCCACTAGGTGGTGCTGCACCTCCAGGCCAAGCTCTTCCAGGCAAAGGAATGGAAAATGGTAACTGTATCCAGTGCAAAGCAGAAGAACGTGAGCGTGGGCCACTGAACCATTCTGGAAGAGGAGAGAGCCATCATCCAGCACCTTCACTACAGGAGGTTCCTGCTGGATTTCCAGGGGCAAAGGCTGCCTTATTGTGGCTCAAAATCACCTAGAGATGGAGATACAGAAACAGTGAGCGAGAAAGACTTAATGCTTATCATTAATATTGATGACAGCTACACACAGCTTGATTTCAGAAGGCACTCGTGTGCAACATTAGTGAGTACTGAATAACCATTAGACACTGACCAGTCAATTACATATTCTAAGTACATACAGGTGACAAAAAAAAGTGTCACAGTAAGGTTTTGGGCCGCCTTTAGAACTGCTTCCTGTACTTTGGCATCAGTTGTACAAGTATCTGTGTTGTACTGGAGTGATAAATGTCATTCTTTCCAAAGTCATTGCCTCAGTAGGTGTTTTTAGTCTTTATTTTGTCACTAGGCTATAGATTAGAGGCTCCTACATGAAATGGAAGCAAACTATATGTATCTAATTATTAGATAAATATAGGCGTATATAAATATAAAGTAAGGACGCAGGCAAACATCATGACTGTGTATTGAATGCTCATTTCACCTGGGCTTCAATTTAAGTCAGTTCAAGCGAGATGTCAACCCTGGATGGTCCAGCACCAAAGACCACAACAGACTGATGGGCAAAAGGCTCTGGGTAGCGACAAGAGTGACTGTGCATCACCTTTCCCGAGAAAGGACAAGGGGAAAAAAAGAGATGGCAATAAGAGATGGCAGAGAGCAATATGGTAAGATAGTACAAGCATAATGGTTTGCACTTTCAGGGTCATGTTTGTAGTTACCACTGAATATTTGCTGTACCTTTAAAATGCTCTATTCCAGGAATGGAGGGCAAATGGGGCTCAGAGAAATGACTGTAGAAAAGGAAGTAACACATGACTCATGCGTAGAGGTCTGTTGCTCTTTTCTCCTTGCAGCTTCTTTCACACATATTCTTTATGAATGGTTTAAACAGTGCTCATTCATATTCTAGCAGCAAGGGTGAAATCAGCTGAATGTTTGGATTTTAAACACCCAAAAAAACTCTTTTAGGAAAATAAAATGCATCAAAACAATATGAGACCAAGGGATCAACTTCACATTGACTGCAAGTTGTTTTTTTGAGTGTCTCTTGATCAGAAATGACATTCCTCACCCACTGCAGATGAACACGGAGTCGAATGTCTGTTTGCTATGTCCTCCGTGCGTGCCACGCGAAATTACCTCCCACCTCACGCCCGCCCCCCCCCCCCCCCTTCATCTGTCTCCATGGAGATGGGTTTCACCTCTTCCACCATAGTGTTGAACTGTCGGGAAGAGGGAGACAGGGCCATCACAAGCATTACTTTAGCCTCCAACACAAAACCGTTACTCACTAATACCAAAGGACATTTACAAGCCACTCCTCATTGGCCTACGTGCACATCTGATTGGCTGTGTTTTCTGCTACTGTCTCTATGGCAGTGTTTTCAGCCAGCGGTCAATGAAGTTGACACTGTTTTAAAATCTCATAAACATTGCCACAATCGAGTTCTGAACACAGACAATTAGACACTTTAGACAATATGTTTGACTATTTTGTATACAGTATTTTACAATTTGTAAAATATGCTTGGAAATAAGAATGACATAATGATCTTGGTTTGAAAACCTTAATGTGTGGAGTGATGTCATGCCCCTTGCAGTATGCCTCTAAATACTGCTGTACATCCCAGTGGGTTGAAAAGAGGGCAAGTGGGAGTCAAAGGGAAAATCAGGAAACATCATAATCTCTTTAGGCAGGTTGGTTCTAAAAAACACAGAACATGTTGAAAGACACAACATCATGCTCTCAGCAGTAAATGAGACAAAGGGGCATACATCATTGATTGCCATGATCACTACTGTCCAGCTGTAGTAAGCCAAGGTGAATTATATTTTTCATCCAACCTTTGGATGAGAGGTGAAGTGTCTCTGAGATTATTTTATGACCAGCCACCTTCACTTAGTACTACAGTATATGACATTCCAAAATGTTCAGTAGTGACTTTATTAGGCATGCCTACTATATATCTGGACTGATTACGCTTTTATGTGGTCTCATATATTCACCATATAGGTGTACTTTGCAGAATATAATTAATGACTGTAGCCCATCTGTTGCTGTGCACAATTTATCAGCCTTCCTCTTTTCCCTCCATCAGTGGGAAGTCACCACTGTAGGACACAGCTGTTTTACTTGTTATTATTTGGGCACTAACATTCATATGACAGTCACAACTTATTTAGTGCTGCCTTGCGATGCATTGGCAAAGCAGCATATTTGAGGTTTGCTTTATCTCATATACTTTGTAATAGTTTCATACGAACAAAACAGTCGCTACAATGTCACTGTCAATTAAAAAAATGGTCCAACACCCTAAGATTTGTTCAGAGGGGCTATATATTATATTATATTATATTATATTATATTATATTATATTACATTATATTATTACTATAATGATTGTCCTCACAAAAATAAGATATTACTAATTACTCCATTACGATACCCCAAAGATGACTTTAGTATGAGGACTTTGATAAAATTGTCATGAGGTGGTCTGTCATAAAATTATTAGGGTTTAATAGGTTCTGAAGACGTTTTCATAGTTTGTATGCTCCTGAAGATGCCCCACGGTTGTTCGAGGTGATATCAAAAAGTTTCAAGACTAGTTTTGTAACATGCCAACAGATGGCACACAAGGATGCACACACAGTGCACCAACCTTTATAAGTCAGTTTGCCAAAGACATCTTGTCTACATAGGGAGCTGTGCAACTGGTGCTATTCTGACCACCACGTCTGCAATTTCATCCTGGTCAGCAAGTTAGAACAAAAGGCGAACGTAAAATTATGTGTGAAACCGGGCAAATCTGCTACAGAGACATTTGCCACGATTCAGAAGGTTTACGGCGATGCTGCAATGAGTCGTTCAAGGTGTATTTTCAAGAGTAGAAGAACATCACTGGAAATCGACGAGAAATCAGAAACACCTTCAAAACAAGCTCACCCCAATCCCCAACCCCCTAAAAAATTTTTTTTAAACCTTTCAGCAACTTGTGACCCTGGAGTAGAAGGAACGTCGAAGTCTGCCAAGAACTCCGTCAGCGTGCTGTGGATGACTAGTCCTTCATGTCAAATATAATTACCGGGGACAAAATTTGTGCATATGGGTACAACCCTGAGACAAAGCAACAATCTCCCACCATCTCCACGACGAAAAAAGCGAGGCAGGACTGCAGCTCGACTAAGTGCATGCTCATAGTCTTTTTTTACCTTTGGGGCATTGTTCATTGATAGATTGTCAAAAGCGAATTCTAGTGCCAGGTTTTAGGGCGTCTGAGGGAGGATTACGGCAAAAAACTGAGCTAAGCACGAAACGTTTTGATACCTGTGTCTACTTATAAGGACAATAAGTGAATTAAAATATCTGGCAAAGATGTTCTACCAGTTTGTCCAAATTGGATTAATGAATAGTGAAGTGATACTCCAAGTGTGACACTCCCCATTACAATAAATGTTTAAGTTTAAGTTAAAACAATAATGTAAAACTGGAACTGCATTTATTTCACACTTCTACCATGCAAAATAGACAACATGGTCAGAAGTCCAAGCAGTCTGCAACTGCAACTGTTGTGTCACCATTATTTTTTTCCCATAACTGGGATGTAACGTGCTAAGGCCCGATACGGAAGGCCATTTTCTGCTTTTATGCTCATCCCACTGGCATGGGCCTGATATGATGCAGCAAAAGCCTCCTTTGGTTAGGAAGCTTGGTCACTTTTAAGCATGTAATTACAAACCATTTGAGAAAAGGTGTTCATATCATCTGGTATGTGTATCGTGCAGTATAATTGTGTTAAATGTCAATAATAATACTTATACTGGGAATGTTTATTAAGCATTCTACATTTGAGCTGAATATGTGATAACGTCATGAAACAGTGCATTTCTATGACCTGGGGCGGGTTGGCACAGTGTGACAACCAGACCCATCAATATAAATAAACATATAAATAAATTAGATGAGGCTGTAAATTGTAAGCATAAACCTTTTTTCCTTGCTGCACTGAAACAATTACAAACAAGTTTCAGTCTTGAAAATCACGCATTTGGCCCACTGCAGCAGACATGCAAAATAGCTGCCTTCCTGGAATCAACAAGTCATGTGCACACAAAGTGGACCTCCCCATATTCTCACCACGAGGGGTCGGCCAACCGGCCCCCCCCCCCCCCCCCCCCCATTCCCCTACAAAGTAATTTTAAACCTGTGTGTGTGTGTGTGTGTGTCCAAGTCCTTTGTACACACCGTGTATACACGCTCGTGAGCGATACGCCACCTGAGGTCTCTGTACATGGTGCCGTGGATCGGGAGGTCATTGTCAAAAAATGCCCACGCGCCCCTCGTTGGACCACGTGCCTCCCAGGCGCGCGCTCCGTCCGAACTCCACGAGTGGCTCGAACGATGGAGCGCGAGACAGGATGTGACGAGCTGCACACAGGCGCGCTGCCCCTGCGCCAACCACAGCCACGCGGAGTTTCCCCGAACGATATATCTTCGTCTGCTCACACGATAGAGAGCCGAACAAAAACAAAAGAGCATACACACACACACACGCCCACTTCGTGCACCATATTCAAATCGCATTTAACACCTATTTTTCACGGCGGTTATACACGACACAAGAAAACAGCTCAGATATTTGGGACATAAAGCGCCATTTTTAGCTGAATGCGAAATAAATCAACGCACCGCGTCCGTCGTCAGCACGGCGTCCGAATAATGAATCAGTCCGACCTTTGAGCCTTAAACTCTCACATACGTCCTCTTACCTGTTTTTTTATTTTATTTTATATAAAGCAAACAGATGTGGTTCAGAAAGGGTGTGGTTCACACAGTTTTGGTGCAGATTTTCTATTGAATTTTAATACAGAAAAATGTGTGTGCCAAAGAGGCTACTTCTGAAGTTTATGGAATGATCAATCTAGCTTCCCTAAAAATTTTAAGTTGCTAACTTTTGGAATGATGATTTTATATGTGCCCCAAAAAGTTGTACTGTCTCACAATAAGAATTTGTAATGCAAATTATTCATATTTCTTTATGAGCATTGATACTAAACATGGTGTAAGCTTCTTGTAGCATATGACCTGTAAAAACTGTTGCTTAAATAGTTTTTTTTTTAAGCAAAAAAAAAAAAAAAAAAAATCCATAGTGTCCGTAACCATGTTGCAATATCTTAACAGTGCTGCATTTTAAAATAATATACTTTTTCAGGTTTATGTCTTTTCATGTGAAATCTAAATTGGCCAAGTTTCATCTGACAGTTAAGACCACTGAAAGATTTGAATTTTAAAAAGTTATGGATACTACATAAAAGGGCATAAATTGTATTTAGCAAATGTGTTTCTTTATATCTGATAAAAATACAAATGTGTATGCATATTTACAAAAAGCAAATCATTAAGTATTATAAAAAATGGTGTTATATAATTCTATCTGAAAATTCACTTTTTCACCTAGGTGAGACACTTTTTAGCATACCATGTTTTGGCCGAAAGCATGTTGTGAGCAAGTAATTGCAAAAACTAACAGTGAGTGGTCTTACCACATTCAAACTGCCTTTTCTAATGCTTTTCCAGGTATATCAGTATTCATGATAAGTATAGCAGAAAATTTTGAGAACTCAGGTATTTCCAGGTATTTCGGTACTCATCATAAGTATAGCACAAAATTCTGAGAAATGTCCATATTAATTTCCATCTCTCTCTCTCTCTCTCTCTCTCAGAGTGTTGGGCCATTAATGTATAGAAGTATAGTATAGTAAGTGCACTGTGTAGAGCATCATACAAAAATAGTGGCGTAGTAAATCAAAAATTAGTGATATAACTTGATTGTAACCAGTTATTCCAATAACAATAGAATTTTGCTAAAGTTTTCTTGCATCTCTACCCAGACACCATGAATTTCATATTACTTATTCAATTCAATTCACTCACTCACTCTCACTCATCTTCTATACCGCTTTATCCTGTATTCAGGGTCGCGGGGACCTGGAGCCTATCCCAGG
>JAQMYK010000009.1:15466674-15498453 GCA_030014345.1 Clarias buthupogon
TTTATGTAAATTAATATGAAAAAAGTCTCAGCTGTGTTGGGGGCCCTGACAAGATTCTTTTCATGGGGCCCAAAATCCTTAGCAGCGCCCCTGGTCACCTCCCACCTTCAAGGTAGGGGTTTGAATCTCCCCTCTGCTCTGTGAGTGTGGAGTTTGCATGTTCTTGAGTGACCCTACACAGGATATGTGGTATACGTGGTATGGATGGATGGCTGGATGGATGGCTCTGGTCTTGGCAACCCAGTCATAACCACTACGTATAGATACTGTACAAACCCAATGACCTGTCTACAGTATAGCCAACCTGAAGCCATGATTGGGTGTGAAATTTACCCAGTCTAAAAAAACTGTCAAATTGCAGATTTTCTCTATTTTCACTCGCCCGTCAATACATTTCATGATGCTATTCCACAATTAACTGTACAGTAGGTTGTATGACTGAATCAGTGACTAATTATGGAGAGGCAACACAAAGACTGTTAAATATGCTCTATTTTGAAATAAGTTACATGCTGGAGCAAAATGTATTTGAATTTCAATTTTAGTTTGTCTTGTCTGTTCACTTTGCATAAGTAACCAAATCTCATTTGTTTGTTCAAACAGTCGAGGTGTTTACTCATACATTCACATTGCTTGCTATAGTAAAGAAACAAGGATGGGAAAACTGATTTATGTAGAGCAGGCAAAACTTATAATGGTTACCGATGTGGCGGTTCTGCAGGGGATTTTGTTTTGTCTTAGAGTAATGTTGGGTCAGTTCACAATTCCAACAATATACTGTATATACAACCTTAGATTTAAATGGAATGTGAGTACTAATACTACCATCTACTATTCGGTGCAATATGTACTTTACCTAGGTAAGTTAACCAATATTTTTTGCTTTCATGCTTTCTATGTTTATGTTTATGTTTTTTTTTTTTAATTAAATGTACAGTTCATTAAGTCAATGTGGTTCATCTATAGGGCAGTGGCTTTCTTTTTAAATGGTGAACGAATAGTGAAATCACCTTTATGCTCCAGATGATCCAAAGGTTAGACCACCCTTATGAGTAAAAGTTCATTACAATAATTTTCAGTGCAACCATTTAAAAAATAACCTTCTTACAAATATAAAACTGGGATTAATTTATTGGTTGTTTTTGTAGAAATTATAGAAATACGATCTGATCTGAGATCAATAAATTAAATGTAATTTAAATATGGGTGCCACAGTGGTGTAGTTAGCACTGTCACTTTGGAGGTTCGAATCTCACCTCTGGACAGTGTGTCGAGATTGTATGCTCTCCTTGTACTTGGAGGGTTTCCTCTGTCTACTCCAGTTTCCTCCCAGAGTCCAAAGACGTGTAGGCTGATTGGCATTTCCAAATGTGTGTGCTTGTGCCCTGCAATGAGCTGACCTTTAGTTCTCTGAGACAGGCTCATGACACCCCACAACCCAAACAAGTCCACTTTGGTCTCATCTGTCCATAAGACATTGTTACAGAAGCCTTGTGCTTTGTTTAGTTTCGCAAACATCAGTCATGCTTCTACAGTATGTTCTTATTAGACTGAAGAGTCTTTCTTCCTGCAACCATTCTAAAAAAACTGTACTTGTTCAGTCTTCTTCTAATTGTGCTGCCACAGACTTTCACTGTCATGAAATTTAACATGCTCAGCAAGGCGTCTAGGGTCTGAGATGTAGCTCTTGTTTTTTTTTTCCCTCTCTCTAAGCACTGCATGGTCTGACCTTGAGGTGAATGTGCTGGGATATCCACTCCTGGGAAGATTGCCAAACTCTGTTGAATGCTTTTCACTTGTGAATAATCTTTCTCACTGTAGAATGCTGAAATCCAAATTGTTTGGAAAAATTGTTTTATAACCCTTTCAAGATTAATGTGCCGCAACAATTGCTTCTCTAAGACCATTGCTTATGTCTTTCCCTCTGGGCATTGTGTTAACACATACAGTACTGTACCTGAATGCTCAGACCTGCAAACTGCCAAAACTTCTGCTTTTATAGAGATCTGCACAACTGCTGACGATATATTATAAGCAGCATCTGGCTGCAACTTACCCTCTTAAATTCCATGGAAACAGTAAGGGGTATTTAATATTGCCCCCATGTTTTTTCTTCTTGGTACTTCAAGTTATTATTGCTAAAGGTGGACCTACAAACTATCAAGCTATTGGATCATGGGGGTACTCAGTATTGCCCACATGTTTTTTTTAATTTGTTTTTGGCTTTATTATTGTTAAATAAATAATGACACAGTGAAAAAAGTAATATGTAATTAACTAAATGTTAACAGAGGGGGTTTTAACTTTTGAACTATAAATGAAGTACTTTCATAATTATTCTTTATACTGTAATAAGACTTTGATTAAGACATCAGAAGATTGCTTCTGTAAGCACCAATGCCAAACTATTACTTTTAAATAATACATTTTATATAACCCAATTTTATATTTTCGAGAGTTACGGGGCATAGTGGTTCGCACTGTGGCCTTGTACCTTAGGGTTCGAGTCCGAGTTTCGAGTTTGTGTATGTCTCCAGGTGCTCAGGTTTTCTCCCACAGTCCAAAGACATGCAGGTTAGGCTAATTGGAGTTCCCAAATTGCCCATAGTGTGCGACTGAATATGTGAGTGTGTGCATGCTTGTGCCCTTTTGTGGATTGGCTCCCAGTCCAGGATATACTGCACCCCTCCTACTAACCAGGATCCCTTAGTATAGGTTCCAGGTTTCCTGCGACCATGTACAGGATTAGCAGGATTATATAAATTGTAATCATTTGTTTTACATTGTATTTTTCTTTTTTTTGGCTTGGTCAAAATCTGGTAAAACTTGCATGGTGGTGATCACCATAGCAGGTACTTCATTAATATTCCTCAAAGCCCACTGCCTCCTTTGCTCTTTAATTCTTTGTGATAAGATGGTGTATGTGTGTGTGTGTGTGTGTGTGTGTGTATGTGTGTGTTTTCCCTTTCTCCACATTGTTAATTCTGTCTGTGTGCCCCACAAGCCTTCACAGCTGGATATTGAGCAGCACTTCCTACATTTTTTTTTTATCAGACCACAAAAACCTCTTAGTGGCCTGATTTATTAAGTGACAAGCGAAATTGCTTTTCAGAGTAAACATGACCAAAGTTCACACCCTTAAAGAGGTATTTCCAGTATGTCATTTACTTTGTTTCCATGTAATTTTTAGTTAAATCAAAAACATCTGGTCAAGGCAGGTGCCCACCGGTCACTTTATTAGGACCCATTCATGCAGGACCCATTCATGGGACTGCCCTTTCATGCACTTTATCCTAATGAACAGGGGACATTTTTCCCATCTTCAGCTGTCCTGTTGCCGTGAGCCTGTGCCCACTGTAGCCTCAGATTTCCTCATCGAAATCTGGCAGAATTCAGTCAAGAGGCAGTTTTCTTCTGTTGTACGCCATCTGCTTTGATGTGTTGATGTGTTGTGCAATGTGAGATGCTTTTCTGATCACCATGGATGTAAAGAGTGATTTTTTTGAGTTAGGACCAATTTGGCCATTCTCTCATTAATATCATAACATATCTTTGCCTCTGTGGCACGTTCACAACAAACAAACCACTCACTCACCTTCTATACAGCTTTATCCTGTATTCAGGGTCGTGGGGACCTGAAGCCTATCCCAGGAGGCTTAGGGCACGAGGCAGGGTACACCCAGGACAGGGTGCCAATCCATCGCAGGGCACACACACATTCACACACTCACACACCCATTCACACACTACAGGCAATTTGGGAACGCCAATTAGCCTAACCTGCATATCTTTTGGACTGTGGGAGGAAACCAGAGTACCCGGAGGAAACCCACCAAGCACACACAGACGGGAATCGAGTCCGGCCGGGAATTGAACCCGGACCCTGGAGGTGCAAGGCGACAGTGCTAACCACTACACCACCGTGCTGCCCAATTCAATTCAATTAAAACCAAATTTATTTGTATGGCACTTTTAACAATTTTCATTGTTGAAAAGCAGCTTTATAGAATCAAAAGAAAATTAGGGAAATAAGTATGAAATGTATGAGAAAATATGTATGAATCAAAATAATTAAATAGTCCCTGATGAGCAAGCCAAGGGCAACAGTGGCAAGGAAGAATTCCCTGAGAGGCACTAGGAAGAAACCTTGAGAGACTCAATTGTTTTGCAGTCATACTGTGTGTTAGGTGGCTGTAAGTTCAATATAACAGTAAATGTGTTTAAGTTAATATGGAGTCCAGTTTTGTTATTGGAGTCTCAGGTAGAAAACTGAAGGAAATTCCAGTCCTGAACTATTGAGTGACTATCAGGGTGCGATGAAGGGTCATGGGAGAAGATGGGAATGCAGAACACAAGGTAAGGGACACTCTGGAAGGGGTGGCAACACACTACAGGGCATAAGCACACACACATTTGGAAATATCGTCTTACAATGCATTGCATTGGTCTGTGTACCTGGAGGGAAGCCACATAGAACAAACTACAAACTCAAGTTACACAGACCGGCAGTGAGATTCAAACCCTCAACCGTAGAGATGCAAGGTGACAGTGCTAAGCATTATGCCATTATGCCACCTAACCTGAATTTATGGGGTATAAATTACAATCGCACAATTATTGTAGTCAGTCTGGAGTTTGATACAGATGTATTGTTTTTTCATTTTACTAAATCATTGAAACAGCACAAATCTTTCATCTTTAGCACACTAAAGTCACCAGAAGCACTTATTTCTGTGTGCCTTTATTTTCTGTTCTCTATTAAAATAAATAACTAACTACTCACTCACTCATTCTCTATATACAGGATTTACTTAACCTGTACAGGATTGCTGGGGGCCTGGGGCCTATCCAATGGGCTATCATGTCAACATGGACCAAACCATCCCTAAAGGATGTTTCAAGCTCCTTGTAGAAACTATGCCATGAAGAATTAAGACAGTTCTAAAGGCAAAGGGGAGGTCTAACCCACTTGACATGATAGCATCACGTAGTTGCTGCAGATTTGTCGGCAGCGCCTCAATGGTACGAATTTCACCATGTCCCAAAGGTGCTCTATTAGGTTTAAATCTGGAGACTGTGCAGGCCATTTAAGTACAGTTTGAGATTATTTTAACTTTGCAACATGGCATACACCAGCCTAAACTCTTGATACAAGGCAAGAAGGAACATGTGACATCTGCATGTGACAGCAGAAATCGAGGCTCAACTGTAGCTGTAGCCTACTTGATTCAATGTTCGACATTTTATGCATTCAGAGATGCTTTTAAGCATACCTTGGTTGTAACAAGATGTTATCTGAGTTACTGTACTGAGTAGCAGCTCGAACCAGTCTGGCCATTCTCCTCCGACCTCTGGCATCAACAAGGATTTTCTCACCCAGAGAATAGCCACTCATTGAAATTTTTTTTCATTTTTAGACCATTCTCTGTAAACCGCAATAATCTGTAACCCCTAAAAAATCACAATAGATCAGCAGGTTTGCAAAAACTCTGATCAGCCTGTCTAGAACCAACAACCATGCCACATTCAAAGTCACTAAATGACCTTTCTTCCCCCATGCTGATGCTCGGTTTGAACTTTGTCAACTTTGTGTTGACCATGTCTACATGCCTGAACACAATAAGTTGCTGCTAAAAGCAAGAAAAACCAGTACATGCAACCTGTCTTCCCTCAAGAAATATGTGCAGATCCAGTGTCAAATCAGTTAGGCATTTGATTTTAACAAGCATGAAAATGTGTAACATTAAGCTTAGTGTTGAGAGTTTGTTGGAGGTGAGATGTTGATGGAGTCATGTTGTGGTTGAAGGCCCATGGGTGAGGTCAAATGAGAGATGTAAGAAAGGAAGATCCATAATTTTCCTGAATGCTGCCAACACAATTACTGCTGTTTAATTATTTGATGTTCCAGGACTGGACAGAACAATTAGTATGGGTATACTAGATGAGTCACTTTCTGAGCATAAATCACTAATTATTTTTTTGAAAACAGTCTGCAGATGTGCTACATTGTTTTGCACTTTTTATCTTTAATGCTCAAGAGGCCAATAATTTTATTCCAGGCCTGAATTTTTTCCCTGATAAATGTTTAAAATGCGGTGCTGTGCGAGTTCTTAGTAGATGATTTATTCCCTGTGTACCTCCTTATATCAATACTGTAAATGAAGTGTACAGCTGGTGCATATGATGTCCAAGCCAAGTAATACTGTACTTTTAATCATTGTGGGAGTTTAATATTTAGATTTCTATTTTTTTTGTTTTCTATTTACTTATCAGGACAGATACTGAAATCTTCTTCTCTTTAATCTCTATATTGTGTATTGGCTGTGTCATTTCTGATTGACTAGGATATAGCAGGTTATACCAGATGTGTTTTTAGAGTGGTAACTAGTGAGTGGTACATGAATTAGTTTGCCCTGTTAATTGTTCTATATACTGTACAATAGTCTATGGAGTAAATAATGTCCAAGTGAGTCAATAAGCGATTCCTACACAGCTCTGATGGTTTCCGCCTTTAAATTCAAAATATCTAAGAACAAACTCTCTTTTTATCTATTCCCTTTTGCTGTAAGGGTTCGATACATTCTTCCATCTGTCCTAGCAAAAAATCTTGGGACAGAAGACGAGAGAAATAAGTCACTTCCTGCCTATGAACGCGAGGCAAATAATCAACTGAAAATCATCCTACTTGACTCTAAATTTGCCTTGAGGGTGCAAAATACTGGATACATCCGAGAAAAAAAATCTTCAAGGGTTCTTTGTAGTTACTAAAGTGCTGGTGAAAGTGAGTCACTTTAGCAAGAAGAAGTGAGAAGGACAGTCGGTAGTTGGTCGCCCATGTTTACCCCAAGGGTAATGCAGTGACAGTGAGATCAGACAGTTGGACATTTCAAGATCTTGATGTGAGCGTACAGCTCCAGGGATGTACAGCACCTTCAGTTTTGCTGAGATTTTCAGTTGGTGGGCTGCCATCCATGACAAGATACATGCTGAGATGTGTCTGAGGGAGGAAAGAAGAGGATGAGTTGTGTCATCAGCATAGCAATTGTATACAAAACACATTTAAGAATATGACATCAATGAGAGAGTGGGCTCAGATGGAGAACAGAAGAAGACCCATCACTGTGCCCTGTAGAAAACTAGCGAAGAATATGCATGGCGCAGAAGTGGATCCCCTCATCTCATCTCACCTGACATGACTGTGCCTCCCGGTAAGATCCAAATCTTTGCCATGCTTTGTCACAGATTCCAATACTTATGAGGATAACCAAGAGACCCTTATGATTGACTGCATTGAAGGCTGATGAAAGTTCACGGAGAATAGGAACTGAAGTGTTTGGCTCATCTAGTTTTCTCTTTGTCTCTCATTAGCTATATTGACATTCAGTACAATAATCCATTATTAATCAAAATGAGTGATCATAATAGATCCTGAATGGTTAATGGCATTGCAATAAATAAGGCCAATTCAGATGAAATTTTTAGCCAAGTTGGGTATCATATTTTATAATCATCAAAATGAAAGGATTTTTGTTTGTTTGTGTTTACATTGAGTCAGTGTGTAAGTTATGTACAATACACTCCTGGTGTAATAAAGTGTTCCTAAAAGGAAACGTTGTGCTACAGATTTGAATCTATATAATATATATTTTAAGGAAAGATTAGCATCAAACAAAGTCAGGATGTGACCTGACCTCAGTAAATTCAGCTCTGTGATATTTCTTTAGAATGCAGTTAATATAACTGTTATTCCTTGCGCAGATATTCCAGACGGTGATCTTTTACTGTTTGTAACATTAGAAGATGAGGAAAGGGGTTAGGCAGATGGACTGTGTGTGTTTATATGATTTTCATTAAGTAGAACAATGTTGTTCTGGACTGCGATGGATTGGCACCCTGTCCAGGGTGTACCCCGCCTAGTACCCGAAGTCTCCTGGGATAGGCTCCAGGTCCCCCGCGACCCTGAACACAGGATTAAGCGGTATAGAAAATGAATGAATGAATGAATGTTGTTCTGGACAACTGATTCCATATTCTGGGCAACTTTCTGGGCAACTGGGCAACCATGTTCTGGTCATAAACTATTTGTGTAAAAATCACACTTTGATGACTAGAAGTTTAATTCCTGGTACAGTAGAAATGTAAAGCACTAATTTTTACCCTTGTCTTGTCTGCCATAGTCTGAACTGATCGTCTTACATGTAAAAAAACAAAAATATTCCTCAACATGCCATTAACAGCCAACTTCTTCGTTGTGCAGCAAAAACAATGGTGCATGCAAATATTTAAATGTCAAAATGTTGCCATGCAAATAAGATATTTAAGGTGTTCTTCAGCACACCATTATCAGCCAACTTATGTTTTGTGCAGCAAACCTAATGTGTACATGCCAATAATTAACAAATTTAAAAGTTAAAATATTTCAATGAAAAAAAAGAGATTTTAATAGACATATGCATAGAACAGCTTTGTAAATCATTATCGTATCATATTTTGACCAAACACTGGCTCACTTTATCCCCTGGATACAGGTAAAGATTTTTTTTTATGTCTACATCAACATCAAAATGGGCAAAAATCTATTAATCTAAAGCCTGTATGAGGCGGCACGGTGGTGCAGTGGTTAGAACGGTGGCCATGAACCTCCAGGGTGCGGTTTCGATTCCCGTCTCTGTGTGCATGGAGTTTGCATGTTTTCCCCGTGCTTGGTGGGTTTCCTCCGGGTACTCCGGTTTCCTCCCACAGTCCAAAGACCTGCAGATTAGGCTAATTGGCGTTCCCAAATTGCCCGTAGTGTGTGAATGAGTGTGTGAGTGTGTGTATGCATGTGCCCTGAGATAGACTGGTACCCTGTCCAAGGTGTACCCTGCCCCGTGCCCTGGGATAGGCTTAAACCCCCCGTGACCCTGAATACAGGATAAAGTGGTATTGATAATGAGTGAGTTGAACATTTTGGAAACTGCTGATCTTTGATTCATGCACATTAGTCTTTGCAGCTTACACATAATAACGTGGAAACACTATTTTAATGAGAGAGGAAAGAAGAAAACAATCAGACTGGCTAAATAAACTCTATACATCTTTAATGAGCCGAATCTTGAAGCAGACGAGTATCGGTTCACCTATAATATTTTAGTTTCTAGTTTCCATTTATATTCCATATTAATGTGATGCATACTATGCAGGACCAAAATCACATCAACCATCAGAATGGGGGGAAAATGTGATCTCAGTGATTTTGATGGTACCATTAGTGCTGTTGCCAGATTAGCTGGTTGGAGTATTTCTATAACTGCAGAGCTCCTGTCATTTTACACACAATACTCTGGAGTTTACTCTGTATGGTGCATAAAAAAATTGTGACCAGGAGGTCTGCCACCAGAAATGCTTTGTAATGCGTTGAAAAGGCTATAGTAACTTATTGTGGTGACCAGGAAATCACCTCAGAATGCAACATGTCGCACCTTGATGTAGATGAACTAGAATAGCAGAGGACGACATCTGTCTGCCAAGAACAGAAAGGTGAGGCTGCATTGGGCACAGGCTAACCATAACTGTACAGAAAAACGTAGCTTTCTTCTGATTAATCTTGATTTCAGAAGATAGATGCAAGACAGATTTTGGCACCAACAGCATGAATCCATGGACCCGAAACTCCAGGCTGGTGGAGGTGGTGTAATGGTGTGGAGAATGGTGTGTGTTTTTCTTCACACTTTGGGCGCATTAATTCCAGACAATCTGTGCTTATATGCCACATCCTTATTGACATATTGTTACTGATTGTGTGCTTTCCTGGCTTATTCACCATGTCAGTGAGCGATTCAATGTTTTATAAGAGGGGTGTTCAAGTCAACCCAGGACTTTTGAATACCAGAACACAGTTATGAGAGTTAAAAACTCCCATCACCTCTCTATATACAGTAATTCCCTGCTATACTAACGCAGTTAACGCAGCGCTCCACTAGTGCTTGAATACTAACAAGGCGCAAAGGTTTCTCAGTACACTGGAGCCATGATCAGAGTGTCTGCTTCACTTCTGAAACACTGGCATCCCAGGAACTCGTTTAATGGCCTAAAATGTGAAAATCGCTTAAAGCAAGGTTAGGACAGTACAGGGATGTGGTAATGATTCTCAGGTCAGTTCCTGAAATGTACAGTACAAGTGGTGTTTATGGTGTGTGAGTGATTTTAAGGAGGATGGCTGATCAACTCCATTACCCATCCTTCATAAGAATCCACAACTCGCAGCACCCCGTGGCTTCTTTAAATGTTTCAGAAAACAAAATATCTAAACCTCATCCCAAATGCACGCTCACTTCTGTGTATTATTTGTCTCTAATTGTAAATCATACTAGCTTTTACTTTCATGTAAATCATTTCTAATATGGTACTAATTAGACTTATCTTCCCAACAAATTGTATCTCTTTATATCCTAATACATGATAAATTCACATTTTAAACGTGTATATATGGCAGGTTAGGTTTCTGATTGGTCCCTGTTGTACAGATCTTAACCACACCAGTCATCATTGTGTCTACACCACTGTAATTGCCTCACAGGTCATTATTGTGTATGGTGTTTTTAATACTCTTGGACACTGTAATAAATCAATTGACTGAAGACCTCATTACTGGGATCACTCCTTTTTCTGGTTTGTTAGGTAGGTGTAAAAAAAAAAAAAAGTCTAACAGCTCTCTAGATAATATTCTGAGATTAGATGGAAAAAAACAAGATTAACTGGGATTTATCTAAAGCACATATTTAAAAAAAAATTTGCTTAACCTAATTAACCCTGGGGAAAAAAATGAACCCTTTGCCTTACCTCCTACATCAGCCATGCGGCTTTAAGTGCTCAGTCAAGTGTACTGTTTACAAAATTGTAAAGAGCTTAGAGTAAGCAGTAGAACTTCTTTTTTCTTCTACATGAAAGCAGATGTGATACAGGAGCTGCTGTTCTCCATACTGAAAAGGATGCATGTACAGGAATTAAAACACTGGTCTCATTATTGTTTCATTGTCCTATGACGCTGCTTTTTTGCCATAGTACATTAATTTGCGTGTATAAAATGACAAGAGACAATGTGGATTTATCGAAATGCTTGTAGTCTTCAAATAGATTACATTGTAAAATCTCTTTGTGTGGAAATATAGAGTTACTCGAGCAGGAGGTCGCAAAACCTACTTGATGGCAGCATCCAGTTGCTTCTGCTATCTGACGGGTTAATGCACTGTGACAGTCTTTGTGCTGAGCTGCAGGCAGTGGGTTGTGGGGGGAGGAGGGGGGGGGAGTAGGAGGGGTCCATAATAACAAGACAAATAAGAGGAAAATTGTTTTTAGCTGTGCTGTATTTGCCAAGCGGAGATAAGAGGATACGTCAGCTTCTGGAAAACAGGGATAAACTCTTTGTGGGGGTTCAGATTTTGCATAGTGGGGGAGGAATGGCAAGGGGGCGTTTCTGAGGGAGCGAAGGTGCCATTCCTTTGTCTCCGAAAATGGAAAGACATGTGTCCCACAGCTAGTGGGAAAAGTGATACACAGTGATGGTGCAGTCTCGTAGCAATGTGGTGATGTTGTGTGACGTGGGACTTTGTAAGCGGTGTCTGTGTGTGTGTGTGTGTGTGTGTGTGTGTGTGTGTGTGTGTGTGTGTGTGTCCATGAGATGGTGTACGAATGAGAAAGGAATAGTAAATACATCAGAAAGGACATGCAATGAAAAATGAAACAGATGAAAGTGACCAAGATCAATGATGGCGTGGCAGAAATGGAAAAAGGTGGGAATATAGCAAGCAAGGGAAACATATTTTTGTGATCAGAAAAGAAAATTGAGCAGAAAGGCAAAAGAAAGAGTGAGAAGGAGGGGTGGAGAGGGAGAAATTGAAAGCGTGCCAGAGTGAATCAAACCCCCCCCCCCCCCACCCCCCCACCCCCTACCAAACCCTTTTTGTATTTTACATTCAGTGCAGGTCGCTTCCTGGCACTTCACGGTTTCGACCCAGGCGTATGACGCATCACTCCCAGATGAAGGGTACCTGCTGCTGCCGAGGCTGATAATGATAATAGTTATGATGATAATAATAACCAACTTCCTATGTTTCTCGTGCCTGGTCTGTCGCTTACGTGGCAGGACTATCAGCTGCATTTACACACCATGTGGAGATGCTCTGGTAGTGCCGGGAGTGTGTATTAAAAAAAAAAAGGACAGTGTGCTCTATATACAGTATGTTTATTTGTACTTTTGCTTATATGGCAATACAATTTGAATTTGTTTTAGTTCTTCAAGGCAAATTGACTGACTAAGTCTTTCTGCTTCATCTGATGATTCACATTCAGTTGATGTATTTCATATTTCTATGCAGGAACAAAAACATGTTGTATATTTACAGGCGGGTGAAAAAAAAACTATGAAGGGCATTTAGGGTTTGCTGCCATGGTTTGAGTCCACTTGTCCCCATACAGAAAAGGGTCACTGGAAATGAATGCAAAGTTCTTCTGATTAAGCATCTTTATCCTATGATGAAACATTCCTATCCTGATGTGAGTGTATGTAAATTACATGCTTTGGCCTTCATAGTCACCACATCTTATCTAGATACCAATGGGAGATTTCAGACTGATTGTAACACTTACAGAAAGGACCCAATTGTACAACTGTGAAAGCCGTTAAAACAGAGAAAAGGATTTATTAACACTCTATGCACAGTCTTTAAAAACGAAACGTCTCTAGGATAATCCAAATTTCAGGAACAGGGTCTTCTAGTAAACATGAGCCAGGCAAGAATTTGAACAGTAGGACAAAATCAGAAGATGACTAGACTGCACAGGGGTAGACAATGGCAGATTGGTTCTGCATGGTTTTATTTTAGAAATGTGAAATGTTGGGTGAACATACAGGGTTCTTGGTAACTTGAGTCTGGCGGTCACTGAGTTGATTACTTTGAAGATGGGAAATAAGCCAGCTTCTTGGATTCTAGTTTTAGAAATAGGTCTTGAGTGGACAATTAAACTCACTGACCAGGTGCCTACTTTGGAGCAACGATGTCTCTTATTTCCTCAAAAGAGCGTTCTGAGCCCTAACCCTGTGCGGTGACGTCTCCAACAGCACATGAAGGGTGTGTCCGAGGGCACACTAACCTCTTTTTCTTGAGCAGGAAATAGTAAAAGTTGATAACCATAATCGCTTTGGAACGGGGAGATTCCAGTGGCCAAGGTGGGGAGATCATTGTAAGCATACTTGATCCATGGGAAGAGGGGTTATGTGAGCGCATCTAATGTAGAGTCTTTTATAATGCTTGGTTGAGGCGTTTGTCCATTCCACTGGGGTGATAATCTGAGGAGAGACTGACAAAACTCCTTTCAATATACATGTGATGAGGCAAATTGAGAACCCAGTCAGAAACAATGTCCATTGGTTAATTTTAAGAACATGCTGATTCATAATTTCAGCAATTTTGCTGATGATTTATAGAGTGGATTGAAGTGTGCCGTTCTGGAGAAACAATCGACAATGGTTAGCATGACAGCGTTTCCTTCGGATAGGGGATTTTGTGCCATGACAAAATCCAGCAAGATGTGACTAGGTAAACAAAAATAGAGAATCATGACACTTATGTGCTTAAAGATGCACTCCACCAACAATTATTAAATTGTTTAAATTATTAAAAACAACAATAGTAACAAAAATGAAGGACTATCTTTTGGAAGAATGTTGTTTCTCCGTCCAGCTCCAAGACCAATACTGGAACTCTTATGGAAAGCATTTAAATTCAGTCTTTACTTTGTTCCCATTCTGTAACTTAGACACACAAATGCATTATTAAACATTCTTTAAATCTTGTCTTTCTTACTTTGATATTTGTTTTGTGTCTAAAGCTAGTTTTTGTGATTGAGCTTTTATTAATTCACCATGCAGAGTAGTGCTTGTGCTCAGTACTGCTTTTTCCCTTAATGAATTAAAAACGTCTCCAGACATTTTTTTCCTTCTGGTTCCAAATTATTTGAAAGTCTATGACTAGTAAGAATAGGACTGTAACTCAAGATCTATAAATCGAGAATTAAACTGCCACGGCAGTTTAACAAGTAATGCCACAAATAAAAAGCTCTGTAAAGGAAAGAAAGTGTGAAAAAAAAAAAGGTTGCATAACAATTTAATAATACCTCTGAAAAGTGCACTTCTACTCAGAGGTGTCAGGCCCATTCAAACTCAAATTTATCTGATTAGATTATAAATGTACAAATTATATTATTATGTTTAATAATATTTTAGCGGTTGGTTTTTTAATTATCCATACTAATACAATTTTAAAGCCAAAAGGTGGCTTTCTGTATGTACATAATCTCCTTTGAAGTTTGACCGGGTCACTCAGTCACCCCTCACTGTTTAGGGTCTTTGGTTAATTCAAACTGGAGGATGTTCTGTAGTATCAGCTGAAAGAGTAGATTGTAGTAGAACTCCACGCACAGTTCATACAGATATTATACTAGGAATATAACTATATACGATATGTAAATTATGAATTAAATGGATGAAATATAAATAAAGATATCATAATAAAATGGATGAATTATACCACGTTTTGACTTGCTTATGTTTAGCATTCGAATTTAGCTATTCAGATAGCTCCAGCTCTTCTTAAGCACTTTAGAAGGTTTTTTACATCATCACCAGCTGCTGTGTAGAGTCCTCCATCACCCTCCTGGTGTATAGTAACTAAAAGCTGTATTGTATGAGTAAAATGCTTTTAATTGTTAAAAAGTGGGGGTTTTAGTGTGCAAATTTTCCCTGTGCAACGGAGACTTAATTACTGCCTTCAAGTGAAGAAATAGATTGAGTGCTATTAGATGTAGGGCGGTGGGCACAGCAGCCATTAGCAATGAGCTAAATTGGGCTTATTTCCATTCAGGGATATGGGGCAGGTGGAGGAAGAAAGAAAGAACGAAAGAAAGAAAGGAGAGAAAGGGATGTAAGCAATGAATAATGCTAGTGCTGCGAGATTAAGCACATGAAGTAAATACATGAGTGAAATGTTTGGTTAAGAAGAGATTGCCATCATTATTGCTATGTTTGACTTTTTCGCATATCTACTGAGCCACACGGCAGCCTCTCTGTCTGTTGATAAACATCACAGTGGGCTCTTTTAATTTATCTAGCATGGATTTAAAAAGGATTAGTTCAGTCATCCCGTCACTGTGTTTCAAATATTTGAGCAGCTCCCATATACGAAAACAAGGATGTGAAGTAAAAGTTTAGGCACGTCACAGTACATTTATGATTCCTGTTCATGAGAAAGATCGTTTCTGAGACCAGACAATGAAGTCCACATCTATAAGCTCAGGAGGAGAGAGCGCAGCTCAAACGAAGCACTGTTGTCATTGTTCTGATAAACACTGGAGTTAGTTCTAATGTGGACACAGATTAAGCCCAGGCTTAAATTGAAAAAAAGGATTTGTAGCAGGAAAATCTCCTTCCGATGGTTTAATGTAGCCAGAAACTGGGCTTTATCTATATTCTAATTATGGTCTCTGGCATTGTGTTGCTTGAAGACTGCAAATGTAGATTGGGACGAGAGTAATCCATGCTGCAGCAATGGGCAGAGATGATAGTCAACCAGTCTGCAGCTGCCTTGCGCCACACATTAGCCATTCATTGTAAGGAGAAAGGGCAGAACAAGACCATTTGAGCTTATTATAATAATAGAGGTAGTTTTGTGTGAAGACGGGGATTTCATTAGATGTGTGTGTGTGTGTAGGTGCTTGCTCATTTGTATCGACTGGGTTTCATTCATTTGTGTGTTCTTTTGATTTTGATTGTGTTTGATCTCCCTTTGGGAGACCTTGGCCAGCGGGAGCGGCATTAACATATAGGACAGCTGGGATAACTGTGTCCATTATTGTCATGACCATCCTTTTTTTTTTTTTTTACACACTTTTGACATTTCCCTTTCTGTGTTGACTTTTGTATACGTTCATAAGTGAATGAGTGTATGGGGAGGATGGAAGTGGGTGGTTTAAATATCTCGCTGTTATGACCTTGAGGGGACATACAGTATGGCTGGTGCTCATTAGGAAAAATGTCATTTTATTTTATGTGGGAAAAAACAATCCTGAAAGAGTAAATATTTCCTTTATGGTTAGATTTCGATTTAGTAGTCATACCATTACTACTGCATTAAGAATGATCATAGTACAATGTTCTCACAAAGATAGTAAGACCAGTGTGTGTGTGTGTGTATGATGTGAAGAGAGAGAAACTGAATATGTGAGAGTGATAATGTGGTAAATGCTTCTGAGGTTATCCTGACACTCATCCCTTTTCATCCTTTGAAGAGTGTAACCTCAACATTTTGCTGCCTTGTATCAAAGTGCCTTGAGCAGATGAAAAGGGATGGACATTGTCTATCACTGTTTGTGTGTGTGTGTGTGTGTGTGTGTGGTGGGGGGGGGGTTGCTTGGGCAGGGAAGATAGAGAGACATGGAAAGCAGGAAAATAAATGTGCACTAGTAGGAAATGTAATGGAATTGCAGCGTTGCCAGATGAAAACTCCAACTACTGCCAAAATGACATTTGTGCTGAAAAGATCTTAAGCAGATCCATTCGTCTTTACGCGAACAGTATATATAGATGCATGCTATCGTAAATTATTGTGATTGTCCACCTCTTTCGATCTATCTGCCTATCTCTAAACAGTATTTCTCTGTCCCTGCTTCTCTTTCACTTCTCATGCCTTTAAATACAGAAAGACAAGCATTCCTATGAACTTTATTAATATTAAAAAAGCAGGCTTTCTCATGTGTGGCACTGAACCTCCCACAGTGTCCATTTGCAAGGTAGGAAAAAAAAAAAAAACCCTATCATTGTGTTGATGTCAGAGCAGACCATAGAGCATGTGTTTCGTAGCGAGTGGGCACATAGCAGCAGAGCAGCAGCACAAATCAGATTTATTGCAAGTCCCACCGTTTGCCTTCCGCCCTCCCTGTCATTTAACGTCACTTTCCTATCAATCATCGCTTTCGTGTGCCTAATTCTCTCTCCGTTTCCCAACCTGCTCTCCCCTTTGCACTTTCTTCATCTGTCACTTGCTCATATCTATCCATCTCTCTGTCTGCACTGCTATTCCTCCATTGCCATTACTCTTCCTTTATCAGTCTGTTCGTAGGTTCCGACCATCCGTCATATCCGCTTATGGCTCATTATTATTGCTGTTATGAGCAGACGGCAACACAGACGCTATTTACAGTGACAGCCCCTTCGCAGGGTGGTGGATCGTCAAAACAAATGGCAGAGGCCGCTCATGAATTCTGAAATGAGCCTGATCTTAAGAAAAAAAGAGGGAAAAAAATGACGCAAGCGTATGGGGTTATCTGACAAGCTGGACAAGAAAGCTCTACAGCACAGCAGGTGGAGTATTATACGTAATAGGCTTTATTATTCACTCCCTCGACTTTAGGTGGTCTATCTCAAATAATTCCAAAAGGCGAGAAAATGCAGTGTCTCTCCTGCAGCTGAGGCTGATCACTGAAGCGTTTCAAAGCCATTTGATTGAAAATGAGTGCAGCTCGAGCGTGAAAATGGCAAGCTGTTTGTGATGTCACATAAGGCCTGAGTCATACAGTAGTGCTGTATTTCTGCCTTATTCAAAAGCGCATAGCCACTGCAGATGTTTTTTTTATATCGCAGCTCATTTTCACACTTAGAAAATCTTATAGACCAGCCAGCTGTAGGTATGTGAGCATCCGACGTGTGTTGTCTAACATAACGTTACGATTCACACTGGCTTGTTTTCCAATTTAACAGCTAAGGCAGCCATGTTGGAGCTGAAGCGAGATGGCGGCGTGCTCTGTTTTACTCTTGTGCCTCCTTTTTTTTTTTTTTTTGAGAGCTCACAACTGCATCGCCCAATCATTGGCGCCGCATGCAGCCTCGGAATGCTTTCCTTGGAATGCTGTTGTTTGCCTAAATTGCTCTCGTCTTTGTGTGAAGGAAGCCGGATCGGAGCCTGCGGCTCACGAAAGGGCGGCTGATTGCAGCTATTGTCTGCCGAGTGTTGCTTGCGGCACTCACAGGAAAACTGCTGCTTGAGGGGACTGATACAGTGAGAACAACAGGAACAGAATTACAGATGGTGCCAACAAAGGAACGATGACATGAATGGGTTAAGTTTATAGCTTGTGATCTAAAATGCAAGTGTTTCCACCCTCTAGAGAAACTCCCAGTGAATGATATGTACTGCTCTGTCAATGACACAGCATTCTGTGAATGGTGTCGTTTCGCACTAAACATACAGTATAACCTGCATTCACACCACACTGGTCCTAATTAGTGTGATTCCCATCTACACAGTGTGCACTGCCAGGTAAATACAAAGCTTTGCTAAATACCGGTATAGAGAAAAACCAAAACCCTGCAATGCTAACAAAATGCTGCAATCTTTGTGCTATGGTATCTGGAATAGTTGAATTCTCGCATTTATATGTAACATGTAACATTTCTCTCTATTTTCCTTTCTTTCTCGTCTCCTCCTCTTTAAAGATAAACCGCTTCTCCTTTTTAGCCTAAAGCATTTTCGCATCTAGAAACTTGAGATGCTTGAGTCAATCCAAAACAATTTCACATTTCAGATCTACAAAAAAGCTTTGGGAATATCCGTGTTTACGGACGTGAGATTGTTTAGTCCCTGAATATATATTATCATGTGTTGGCATTAGTGAGAGAAAGAGAGATAGATAGAGAGAGAGAAAAAGAGAGAGATAGATAGAGCGAGAGAGAGAAAGAGAGAGATTTGTGCGTGTGTGTACACTGTATATAAATTGGCAGGTTGTAATTAAATGTGCAGACCTCTCCACTATCTCCTCCTCCAGCCGTGCGCCAGTGACGCACACGCCGGCTGCAGAGAAGTGAGTCATCCAGCCCCGAGGATCACCACCCCTCCCTCTGTCTCTCCATCCTCCCCACCCGTCTCCCCTTTACCTTTTTCCTCCATTCACTCCAAAACATGCGCTCCATGTCTCCAGCCTCCCTGCTTCTCTACCCCTTCCAATCCCCTCCTCCATCTTTTTTTTTTTTTTTTCACTCTAAACACATTATACTGCATGGCCAATTTCCTACCTTCCTTTTATGCATTCCACCAGATCCCTCTCTCTGTCTTATTCACATTCCTACAACTTATTCTACCAATACGTCGCTCTAGTATATTTCTTTCTCTATTTTCCTTTCTTTATTGTTTCCTCCTCTTTAAAGATAATCCGCTGTCTTGCTCTTCCTTTTTAGCCTAAAGCATTTTCACATCTATAAAAAAAAAAAAAAAAAGAAAGAAAGAAAAAAAAAAGTCAGAGGCGGCGAGGATGATGCAGCAGCTTATCTCTTCTGAACTATACGCAAAAAGTGACGAAGCAGATGACTTTTCACGCTTCGGTTCTCGCCCTGCTGCCAGAAACCGTGAGTAGTGATCGATGGCTCTAAGTTATAGAAACAGCAAAACAAAAGGAAGAAAAGAAGCGATGCATTATGTGGCAACGAACCAAAGTCATGGAAAGACAACCAAGGCTGGCCACAATTGCCAAACAGAGGCCTGAGTCATTATCTGACTCATAATTAATTATTACCTTGGGCTTTGGACAAAGGCTCAACCTGTCAAAGGATGACAGTGACAAGAAAAAACAAATGAAGCGTGGCGTAGAGACAACACAAAAAGGTGTTGTGTTGATTCACTGAGTAGACCTGGCTAATCTTATCAGTGTGCTGCAGTTGTAAAGGCAGCAGTGTGAAGTGGCCCACTCTTCACTCCAGCTTTTAATCATGCTGGTCCGCTCTTACCGAGGTCACATATAGCTCTGTGGTCATTTAGAGAGTGAGTGGGAAGAAAACATTAAATTCATGACTCATGTAATTGTGTGCACTTGCTGGATCAATTTTTTTTCCCCTAAAAAGAGAAGTTCATCCCCTGCAAAAAAGAAGCAATTTAACGCCTAACTTTGCACGCTTATCCAATTAGCTTCATCCAGCGTGCGATGGACGCAAGGGAAATACTCAAATTTGTAAGCATTTCCACAGCTTCCAAGTGCTTCAAAGCAAAGAAAATATCTGCATTGTGAAATTGAGTCAGTTTACTTGTAAAAAAAACAAAAAACAAATCTTTTGGATGAAATGCAGGGCGTGAAATCCAGGGTGGGGTTCGGCCCTGTAAGCGGATGAATGGAGAGCGTATGCATTGAAATCCTCCTAACAGAGACTCTTGTGCCTTGTGCTCTGAGTCATGCACATTCTCAGTAGAGCTGGAGCGGTGAGGTAAGATGGTAAAGTCATAGCGAGTGCACTTGAGTCACAAAACTCTGCTTCTCAGCAATCCTCAAAAACCCCTTCTTGAAACCCCTTCATGAGCAATGCTCATGCTCACGTTACTGGATCTGTAAAGCTTAAGAACAAAACAGTACTCGAGAGTTTCAGGTTTTGAAACAAACCAAGACATATGGTATGAGACCACTTTTGAAGCTTGTACTTTGTAACCTAATACGAGACAAGCTGTAATATAAAGTGCCATAACAACACATAATGTACACACCTGTAGTAAGAAGAACTGAAACACATGGGATTGTGTAAACTGTGTTCTTACAGTATGCAGTGAGCATAATATGAGCAAGTGGGCTTTATTATCATTCCTCCCGTCGAGTGTAATGTCAGGGATGAAATGTAGTTCTGTCAGAATCCAAGTGCTACACTTAACACAAAGTAGTGACAGTCAAGATGACAAACACCCACTGACAGTACTGACAGCGCAAAGTCAATAAATACAATGAACACAGACTATATTGCATGGAAATCTGTAAGCTATACAACAAACACTATTAAATTCTACACAGCAGAGTTTACTGCACAGTAATATTTTAACGATGTAAAGTCTATTAACAGTTATTTAAACAGTGTGAACACGATTTGGTAGACATATGTCTCTCCTGTAAAGTGACTGAGAACAGTTGGTAGAGCCGGGTAGCAGAGGGAAATAAAATGAAATGGCCATCAGGTAGATATGTTGAGGGGTCTAACAGACTGTGTAAAGTAAGTCCTTCATGAGCTGGTCGGATACTCCACAGCTCTTGTGAAGATTGGAGTGGAATGCTTCAGAAGGATTATACGCTGCTTGGCGTAGATGGATGAAAAACCGAGATACAGACTGGACAGCCTTCACCACACGCTGCAGTGATTTTCTGCTTGAGAAGGAACAATACATTTAAAGTACATTGCCTTGGCAGTTATTAGACTGTTATTCAGAGTGAGCAGCTGAGGGTTAAGGGTCATGCTCAAGTCCTGGCATTTGATTTCATAACTTTCTGATAAGAAGTCCTTTCTGTTAGAGATCAGGATGTTTTATATAATGCATCTATAGAAACAGTTAGGAGTGGTAGGCAGGTCTCACACTTTGCAGGCTTCTTCGGATGTAGGTGCACCGCTGTGCCTTCTTCACTAATGATGAGGTGCTGAGGCACCATAAGCAGTTGTGGGTGATGCGGGAATTGTAAGTTGTGCACTGTTTTTACTGTCACGCCACCAATGTGTAAGGCTCTCTGTAGGCAGTCTCATTGTTGTTGGTGATGAACCCCACAACAGTGGTCTTGTCAGCAACCTTAATGATATGGTTGCCATGATGTTTGGCTAAACAGTTGTGGGTGAGTGTTGTGTAAAGTACATGGGTGTTCATGTTCTCTGGATCCTGTCTGTCTCTGGCCGGTTGTTTAGGTAGCCCAGAAATCTGTAGGTTGATATGTAGATGAGTCATTTTATATTCAAATGAAACAATATTCCTTTTCATTAGAACAAATACTGGTTCAGGTTAGTACATTCTTCACTGCTAGTTGCAAAGCTTAAACATGAACAATTCTTTCAAGGTAATGGCTTTATTACTCAGTTTGTCCACTATGTTACTAAAGGAACTTAAAAATGATTCGTCCAGCATCAAATGATATCATTTTGTTCCATGGCATGCATTTTGTTTCCACTTGTGCTGTGTTTCAACAGTATCTGCCTCTCCAAACATATTTTCCCAACAAGCCTTACAACTTCTCTTTGCATCTATTTTAAACAATTGGATTTTAAATATGTGTTGATGAGAGGGAAATTGGAGGTATACCCATATGAATAATGTGTGCTGTGACATATGGAGACTGATAACAGTAATGATGTAGGAATGATGAAGAATTATGTCCACTGCTGCGTAACATATTTGACAATTTCCTTATAATTTCCCATAATTTCACTGGTAGAGCTTGCCTGACTGCTTAACATCAGATTTGAACAAATAATTGAATTTAAATCTTAAATAATCTGTAAAAAAATAACAACATACATAGCACAGTTGATGGTCATTTATATACTCAATGAGAATTAGCGAGCACTTTCTCTAAAAATTAGAGAACACTTACCGCAATGTGTTTAAAATCATTTGATTCTGGTCACTTGGCATTGGGACCAATCATTTTTAAGTAACAGGACGGAGTTTTTTACTAATAACTTAGTTGACAGGACCTTTGTAAACCTTAATAAATGTAAATATTTAAATTATATGTAAAATTATTTGGAAATAAAGAAACCCTCAACTACAGAAGTATCCATGGCGAAAAAGCTCAATGTTGAATTTTCAAGTTAAGTAAAGCACATCATTTTTCTGTGACATTATAACATGCTTTCCATTCATATGTAAAATTATATTTTTGAAGATAATATTTTGAATAAATATGCTTATCATCAAGACATGAAATGTACTGCAATTATACATACATTATTTGTATTGTTGTCAAATTGTGCTAACAATCACATTTTTACTAAAGGTGCAGTAGGTCCTAGAATAATAACATACTATTATTTGTTATATATTGCATAAAGGTTAAGTTCAATATTTGTATGCTAAACATATTTTTTTAAAGAGGCTAATTAAATCAAACGATTTTAAAAGTACAAGAGTAAAGTGTTGTGGGGCACAGATTCTGGCATGGTAACATTTTGCCTGCTGAGCTTTTATGTTCTGTAGCTATTAAAAAGTAAATTCAAATTCTAAATTCAAATTCAATTCAGTATATGCTAATAAACTAGAACATATTCCAACAACGACTCAAAATTAATGAATTAATAGATAAATAAATAAAAACCCCAATAATTAACTTTTGCGACTGTCTAATTTATATACACTACCTATTAGTAATTGTGAATATTTAGCTTTTCACAACCTTTCGAATAAATACATCCTTGTTTGCGATAATGAATCAGGCTTACATTTAGTATCTGGTGTTTCTGAATAATTTATACATTTATCAACAAAACTGTGCCCTCCGTGCCATTCACACCTTCCTGTGGGACTCAACAGCGGTATTAAGAATCACCTGGACACTCTTGTCTCAGCAGCTGTCAGTCTATAGAACAATGTCATGATTTCATATTACAAAGGGAGTTTAACTGTCGCTTTTTAAAACCTTTACAACATCTTGGACACCACATCTGGATACAGATGCCACTCTTAAAAAGTGTATAGGCCGTGAAGATTGTGTCTGCTCCATCACTGTGAAGTCCCGGTAGGTGAGTTAATCTGAGAAGCCTTCATGCAAGGAAGAGAGCGAAATCTGACATTGTGCCACCCTACTGTTTTATGTGTCTGACTGTCATAATGTTGTTTTGAGAGGAATGATGCTGCAGTTAAGAGGAACCTTTGTCCCTGTGGCACCACATTACACATCAGCTCTGGGTCTGCGGTGACTGTTTCTTTCTGATGGGACACCACAACAGATATCTTTAGAAAAAATGAATAAATAAATAATTTCCAAAAAGCTAGTACATTTTTCTTCCTCTGGTTTGAAGATGCCAGCTGACGACACACTATGAAAAGTTACAGCAGAGCCCAAGAACCTACCACTGATGTTAGCAGTCTTAGCATCTTCAACAGAAGCCAGGAGCATTCCCAATGGCGGTGTTTGGGGAAAGTGTTCCAAAGGGCCATGTCGTCTTTGGCAATATAAATATGTTGATTCCATACTGTACATGATTCCTTTCTTTCCCTTTTCCTTCATGATGCAGGTATCAATGGCAGTCATGTGGCCAGTTTGCTTTCAGTCCATCAGGGTAATGCTTACAGTGACATGTTTGCATGTTGGCACTGTGAGTTTCATCATAAACACTGCTGTACAAACAAACATGTTCTGCGCTCAGGGCTGCATGTCAGAAGCCAGCCCTATCTAGGCCACCATTTTTAGGATGGCTGCCATAGAGCATGCAAACTGGCAGAAGTGCAAAAATAACCCAGATGCAGCCATATACATAAAAGACTTGTCGTCTTTGGATACTATAACAAGGGCTCTGTCCAAGCGAATATGCTTTCTGTATATCGTCAGCTCTAGAATCATTGATTTCAGCGGAGTCATCTCAGATTCCTGGTTGTACAAATGTCTATACATATATACTGTAGTTCAGATAGCTTTCTGGGATTCTCACTCCGCTTATTAGTCACCAGTCACAAGCATTTCTGATTAGCAAGTTGTTTAGTCTGAAGTGCCTGGGACAGATCCTGTAAATCATTGTCTAATTCTGACAGCTAACATGTCATGTCAACATCAGCATCACCACACAGTCAGGGTAGAGAATATCTGAAACAAAGATTTCTTTGGTTCAGATAATATGATCAATAAAAAGATTAACATGATCAATGCGACAATCAGCAAGCAGACATGTGGTGCTTGTCTTTCATTCGGCATCCGGGAGGCTTAGACAATGCCCGCATGAGTATGACTCATTGGTCATTCAGTGCTAAAGCTGTGTTAGCTGAACCAGCTGAGTTAGCACCTGGACTCAGAGCAGCATGTGCCAAGGTCAAGAAACTGCATGGATTGTTTAGCAGTATGTAAGTGCTTGTCTGTCAGGCCACTATCAACCCATAAAAATGTTATGATAGCCTATTAATCTCAATTCCATCCCATATTAAAGTGGCAAGAAGCATCACACTTGACAGAATATACAGTATATGACCCTAAACCAGCAAGCCATCTGCTCTTCTGATTATAATGTTCTTACACAAAAACAATCAAGTGCAACTGTGTTTGTTTTATATTATATAACCCGTGTATCATGTATCGGTAGTATTACGTTGGCGGCTGTGCAATTTGCTGACGCCACAAATGACCCTGAGCGTACGAGGCACACCATGCCATGATTTGATGGATTGAATCAGGCAGTGGTAATTAAACGATTAATAGTACTTAGCTCAAGTCAGTTCATCTCCTGTGTTGGCTCCCACGGGGCCTGCCATCATGGAGAAATTACACAGATGTTATCTCGAGCCTTGCCTACACATACACAAAATCTATATAGGAGGAAGTCGGTTCACACATACGCAAACATATCTCATCTCAGACTGTACTGTAACAGCAGTGTGAGTGTGCTATATGGTGCTCCTGTTTTAAGGCCTTTGGAAATGATGTCTAATTAAAAAAGTAGTGCATGATATGGAAAGACATAAAACATATTTGCATTTTTTCTTGATTACATCATACTTAATTAGGCAGCCCATATGCAGTGTCTAATGGGTTCATTGTAATCTAAAGTGCTTGAAACCATACGATAATGACACCGACCTAAAGTCACTCTCAATCAATTTTGTTTTATAACCTAAGAGCATTTTTGGCCTTTTCTGGTTTTTGGTCTTTGGTGTTGGTTTCGCTGGGAAGATGGACATGATGAGAACGAAGGAGGACATGTTCCCTCTGAAGCTTACACGTCTTTCTACTCTCCAGGCGTACGTGACTCTACTTTGTAAGTTTCTATTTTTTCCACAGGCAATACTAGCGCATACTCACACACCATTTTTCATTCATCTTCTGTACTTTCTCCCATCTCCCACCTGGTGTGTATGTGTGCGTTATCTGCCTGCATATCTCTCCCTCTTTCCCACACATTCACATACACATAGTTGTCTTTATATCCTTGTGCAGACCTTCCTTTGACATAATTATTAATGCTACAGTATGTCTAGAGCTACATCTTACCCTGAACAATTTCTAACCAAACAGAATCATCTTGATTGTTTTAGGGATTTTTTTTTTCCGGCTCTGCAGCTTCTTTAAAAAAAAAGCGAGTTGGGTGGGACGTAGCCAATTGTCCCCACAAGGATAAAACTCTCAGATATTTCTGTGCTTGTGGAGATATTTGGTCCCCGTTGTGTTATAAAAACACCCCTACCTCACACACACTCACTCATAATTTGTTCCCCTCCCTCCCTTCGGTTGGAGCTGAGAGACTTGTAGCCTTGTGGGTGTCTTGGATGAGTCACATCGGCAAATTACCCAGTTTAAAGCATTTCTCAAATGACTTCCCGTCCAGTCGCGCTGATCACCGATAACAGTTTTCATTTCTGCAAGGAGTTTTGGAGGACACTCGTGAGCGTCCGTGTCTCGTCACGCATGCACTCCATGCGGAGTTGATGTGATGCGATTTGAGTGTAAACACGCTGACAGTGTGCGACAGGATTTCGATAAGACCGTGATGTTCACAAGGATCTAGCACCTATTTCCTTTCCCCCAGACTTGCTCTTATCAAAAGGTCTACAGCCAGTCAGTGCTGTATTGCTGTGCTGATTGTTTTCCCACAGCAACAGGATTCAGTAGTGCATCAGATTCATAAAGTCTTTCATCTTCTACATTCATTCTAAAAAAGAAAAAGGAATGAAAGAAAGAAAAACACACAGCTGTTGCATATTACATACAAAATTATATCAGACTGTCATTTTAACCCCCACAGCTCTAAACACAAACCTGCTGACCTTTTTTTTTTTGCCTCTCTTAAAGGATAAGTGTATTCACTCATTTTTACCCTGTTACGTTATTAAAGACAAATGTCAGCCAAAGGCACCTGTTTCTCTGAGATCACTCACGTCTCCAAAGAGACTTCTAAAAAAAAAAAAAAAATCCCATGATTCCAGATTTTTAAAACCAGGACCATGTGGCAACGTCACATGAGCGTGGATTATAAAATAAAGCCTGAGAGCGCGACGCCCTCTACCGTACACGATGTGATATAGCAGACACGCTTCAGATCCTCCAGTGCACTTTTTTTTGTCTCCTGAAATAAAAATAATACAAATGCAATTATTATCTGTGAATCTGATATCTAAAATGAAATGCAAGTCAGAATACGTTCAATATTAAATGTTTACATTTTGCTGATGAGGTTTGAAAGAAGTTTAAGCATTTAATACCTTGTAAAATATTAGTCATTTATAAATACTAATCCAAGCATACTTTAAAGGGTTATTATTAAAATTATAGCGTGTATTAATTTATCAGTGAAAAGAAACAAAAAATGAAGAAAAGAAAAATCCTATAAGACATTTGACACCTAAATATATGTAGGGCCTCGACATAGAGATTGTCATATGATTATAAAATACGGTCATAGTTGATTTGCGTTTTATGGCCAGATTAAACATTTTTACATTTCTGATTGCACTGAATTGAAAGTGTATGCGTTCATTATATTGCTGTGTTTGTTTGTGTGTGTGGTCATTACACAACCCAGACACTTTGATCATTTCTGTATTAAGTTTTTTTTATATATATATATATATAAGCCAAATTAGAAAAAGTACAGTTTAAATTAAACGTAGGGGAAAAATCTGATGAATATTTTCTTGAAAGACACAATCGAAAAACATGCATATTACTGATACAGTCCAAACAGATGTGATGTATAGGTGTTTACTGGTTTGTCTATTGCTGGGAGTTTATTTTAACCAGCTGTGAGTGCATTAAGTAAGTGCATCCATTAACCCCAGGGTGGTCTGTTCATTTACTCCTTTATTTGGGAGTTAATTCGTTGTTGTTTTTTCGTCGTTAATCAGACATCGACAGATTTGAGGCGTGTCGTTTGAAATCTTGTCGAAAACGCAAAAAAGCCAGGCTCTGTTCTTCTGCGTGATGGAAAGGGTGATTGATCTCATGGAACCGGCGGCTCTTACTGATATGAAGCGCTTCATTAAGCCCGAATACGAAGCCAGAGCTCCTGTGTAATCTGTCACTGGCGCGTTCATCGCACCAAAGCTTTCTCCATCGCTTATTATTTCTGAATAAATGTCCATACACTGGACTTACATATAAAGAACCTGCGCGTAAAGCTGAATCTGCTCTCCGGTGCACCAAACCATGAAAAGAAAATAAAGGTGATCTACAAAACAACTTATTTATCTGGTTAATTTTGGTCTTTGTTTGTTTGTTTGTTTATTTATTTATTTTACATCTGAATCATTTCATTTCGGCTCTCTCGTTGTGCCAATGCCGTAAAATACTGAGTGCAATAATAATAAATCCTTAGTACGCAATGGACACTTTAATCAAACGCCTTACTTTACTTTACACACTAAACGTTAAAGATCTAAACGAGATCTAATCTAAAATGCGTTGTTTCTTCTTGCTGTTCTGAAGACAACATAATGCACGCGCGCGCGACGGTCAGGGAACGACAGGGCGCGAGACAGGTAATGCCCGCGTCAGACCGGGAACCAGGACAAAATAAATAAATAAATGCCCTCTGCCGCTTGCAGTGCTCGTAACGACACAGAGTGCATCCGAGCTAAGCCAAACACTGAGCACGTTTTCGGAGCACGACTCGCAACACGGACGCGCTCACACCACGCGGCTGTAGGTTCCCACCGCTATAGGTTTATTGCGAGCCGTGTCGGTTGTTGTTCGCGTTTTACTACTGATAATTAGCGCGCCATTGTCGGCGATGACGCGGGTGCGCGCGCTGTCCTTGATAAATAACGCGTGCCAGGCTAAGCTATTCGGGGCCACGTGGCGCACAAAGCCGCCACCTTCCTGTCGGACATTTTTTTCAGCAGCTCAGATCTCGCCTCAGGGGACTGGGTGCTTCTACCGGAACCGGCAATAAAAACACACTCGGGGTTGATCCGACCCCCCACTCGGCGTGTGGGCGCGAGATTCGGGTTCCACATCATTACGCCTGAGCCGCAGCGGAGGAGCAGCTGAAACACACCAGAACCAATCTTTTCCCTTTTTTCAGAGCCATCTTTTTTTTTTTCGTTCTTTCAGTGTGGGAGTAGGAATTCTTTTATTCATAAGGGGCATGTTATGCCACTTCCATTAAGCGCCTTTGTACTTTGATGCATTAACAGCTGATAAGCATTTTTTCACATTTTCATAATTGCGGGCAACATGTCCATGGTACAGTAGGGAGAAAAAAAAAACACTGCGAGCGTGTCCATTTAAGAGAATGTCACAAAAAGATAAAACTAGTAGTAATAGTAATGACAGTGATGATAAGAATAAGAAGGATGAGGAGGATGGTGATGAAAAACCCACGACACCAGAGAGGCGCACTTAAAGCCAGGCAGTGTTGGATTAACTCACTGCATATCTCAGTCTCCTCTGTGGCTCAGAGTAAAAATGGTGTGAGATTTTTCGCTACATTTTGGGTGCGTGATAAACCTATAGATTAACACACCATCTATTTTGCTTCTAAAGGGGCTTGGGAGCTGGTGAGTCAGCGCGGGGGATGGAGAGCGCCTGGCTGATGGGCCGTCACTGGGCTAATGCTGAGTGGCAGTCGATAATGCCAAGGCGGATCACACTCTGCCCTCTGGCCCCTCACCTCTGACAACTCAGGTGGAAGCACATGAGATATACTCCGTTCGAGCTCATGGTATATGTATTCGGACACCAAAGCACAAATGTTCAAAACCACATTTGGTCAAAATGGGTTTGTTTTTAGACTGTTTGCAGTGTGTTTGGATATGTATTTGCTCGAACAAAGGTCCTGATTGTGTCATGAAGTTGATTAATGTTTCAGGAACATGTGACGCATCTAACATTTTCAAAAATAGTTGAAATGAGTTTTTTTTCATTGCGCGAGGGCGCTGCCACTTACAACAGGACTCCGGGGACTTCAGTATGCGCAGTGCGAATAATTCAATTACACGAACCATAAACTGGGGTTTGTGGTGGGTCAAGAGTCCGCCGGAGTATTTTAGCAATTAGGCCTTATGCCGAAAGTTCATTCATCAGAGGATGAATATTAAGTTATAACCACATGGGAAAAGGCTGCTGCAGAGAATCGTCACATAGTAAGTTAATGGATTGCACCCCAGTGAGTCCTATTTTAAGGAGCATGTGTATATAAAAATAATTGGACCAAAAATGCGCGTAATTCCCACAAATGATAGCCACTAAACAGGGATAGAATGAGAGGATGACGCGCGAGCCAGATGGATGAAAGTCGGCGACAGGGCGCGAGAGACAAAGACTGGCAAATTGGAGGTGCTCGGGAAATGGAGCGGAAATGGAGCGGCGGAGCGGAGCCGCGTGCGTCACAGCGGCCTCAGTCGTTTGGCTTCGGTCCAGGTCCGATTAACGGGCACCTCAGTCCCTACAAATATCACACCGAAGGGGTAAAAGTAGTGTGTGTGTTTCTTTCTTTCTTTCTTTCTTTTCCTTTTTTTTTTTAAATGAGGGACACGAGACGAGCTGCGTCTTTGCACCAAAAATAGGAGTTTCGCATCATTTTTACGCGCATTTTCAATTTGCGTCCCAATTAAATTAAATACACCCACGCATAACTGATCGACATACTGTTTCCGAATGCACGTCACTCAATGAATAAAAGGGATTTGAAAACTTCGTTTAAGCGAGAATATGTTTCTGATTTCCAAGCACGGTGCTCTCTCCGTTCTTAATGGAGAGAGTTGCTTCATTCATGCCGTTTCCGTTCATTCATCAGAGCAGCGTAACGTAGCCTCTGAGTTCAAACGAGACACGAAATTCTTATCAATGAAGGGGGTGACGTCAAAGGCGGCGCGCGCTGACTCGTCGGTCACGTGGGCCCACGCGCCTGTACTTATCGGCGCTGAGCTGTCCGCGGTCCTGATAAAACAAAAATACGCGCCACCCTGACGTGCAACAACCAATAACCGTTTTCAAATGTGCAAATAAGAGTGAAGCGTAAACGAAACATCCGAAACATCAGTTTGGGACTGGAAAAGAAACTTTTTATTTTCTTAGTTTCGAATTAAAATAAGGACTCGGATCTTCGAGATTCAAGTCGTTAGACACGAAGAGGCACGAGTGCGCTTTGAGTTGAAGCTCAATTTTGTGCGGGATCGCAGGTGAGTGGCGTTTCTGCTCTTATTTTATCCCCCACTACACGTTAAAAAGACATATATAGTTAAACTTTAGTATGGAAATGAGACTCGGACAAATGTTTAATCTGATAACGCTCACTAATCTGAGTGAAATTAGTCAGCCGAGGAGCTGTTTCCAGGGTACTGAGTAAAAAAAAAAAAAAAAAAGGATATTTAACATTCATAGAGAAAGCGATTGTGCTCGAAACACATTTTTTAAAACGCATAATACGGTTTCAGGATTTCATCGTGATAGGCAATTTTAATAAGTACGACAGCAGTAGTCATACTATTCCAATTATGCGTACAGAAAACGAAATAAAATAAAGACGTATCTTATATGATCTGGAATATGACTGTAATAGAGAGTGACGAGAAAGCGCACACAGGCGCTCCACATCTCCCGCTACAGCAAACTGACGCTCTGGTGTAAACCCGGCTCGCACTGAGGTGTAAACTGCATTTTACATTTACATTCTGGATAAGAAATACTCGCTTATTATAAGCAAGGAAATTCGACTTATTAACTGTTTTACGGTTTTCCTGGAATAATCAGTCTGTGAATTCTATGAATCCAGATACCTTCCAGTTAACAAACAAAGACTACCATACATATGTGAATTAA
>JAQMYK010000009.1:15511428-15526351 GCA_030014345.1 Clarias buthupogon
AAAAGTTATTATATGGATATGGAGCTTTACTCACTTTTTTTCAACACACTGCTATTATTTTGAACACCACTGTATATAAAGATATGACCAAAAAAAATGTTTACTACGATTAGATGTTTTTTTTATTTATATCCAATGAAAATAAAAGTTTTGGAAAAAGTTTTTAGCTTTTTATAATTAGTTTTGATGACAGAGCAACATGGTGGCCAATTCATGTGTCAAAATGTGGCATCCCTGGCATCTGGCATCCCGTCAACCTGGAGATATGTCCATTTTTTTCTGTGGCAGTTACTTAAGTGGTCAGGTTGTCAGCTTGAAACCCGATTGTCATTCACACACTATGGGCAATTTGGGAACGCCTGTTAGCCTAACCTGCATGTTTTTGGACTGGGTCATGGCCTCACTAACAAGACTGTAGGAGGAAACCGGAGTACCTGAAGGAAACCCACCAAGTGCAGGGAGAACATGCAAACTCCATGCACACAGATCCAAGGCAGAAATCAAACCGGATTGTGCTAACTGGATTGTGCTACTGTAAGGTGATAGTGCTAAACATTAAGCCACTGTGCTGCATCAATTCTATCAGGGAATAAAAAATCCTGGTCATTGTGTATATTCAAGTTATCAGCTGACCTTATTTTATTGCCACATAACATGGCTCAGCTAAAACCTGACCAACTGATGTAACCCCAGATCATCACGCTGCCTCTTGAGGCTTGTACAGTGGGCAGTGTGCATGGAGGGTGAATCACTTCACACTGTCCTTCTTACCCTGACACGCTCATCACTCTGGATTTGAACTCATCAGATCACATGACCTTCTTCCTTTACTCCAAAGTCCATTATTTATGCTCCTTAGCAAAGTAATCCATTTTTGTAATTAGCCTCAATAACAAGTGCTTTTTTTTATGGCCACACAAATGTTTAGTCCCAATCTTGTGAGTTCTTGTTACACTATTTGTGTAGAAAAGCTCCTAATGCTCCTTTACCCAATTCTAATAGTTTCAGTAATCAGCGTTGCTTTCTTTGCCTAAATTGCTTGATGCAGGCCAGTAATTTAACTCTTCTGAAACACAGCATCATCTTTATCACAGCTACAGGACAGATCCTCAGACACGGGTGTGGTTTTTTTTCTTTTTCTTTTTTTCTAGAAAGGAGGAAGGAAAAAAAAAGAGAGTGAGAGTAGCTACTCACAGCATCATTTAGGGTTAAAATAATTGTTGCCAGCTGAAAACTATTAATCACTGCAGTAATTATCCAATCAGAGGCCTTGTACGTAAAATGCTTTAAATGTTACACTCTAATAATTCATTCAACAATCTGGACTCATCAGAGCACATGACCTTTTCCCTAGTGCTCCAAATTCCAATCTTTCTTCTCCATAACAAATTGAAGCCTTTTTTCAATTAGTCTCACAAACAAGTGGCTTTCTTACGGCCTTAAAGCTGTTTAGTCCCAATCCTTTTAGTTGTTGCACTGTGCATGGAAATGTGTAATGTTCTCCAATAAGAGAGTTTTTTTCTGACCCCATATCCTCCACAAAGTTCATCATTATCCTCACTCGCACTCACTATAATGTTTTATCCTGTATACAGAGACATGGTGGGGGGGCTGGATACTATCCCAGAAGACTTGGGGCACAAGCCGGAGAACACCCTGGACGGGGTGCCAATCTATTGCAGGGCACGCACACATACATGCTCATTCACACGCTTTGAACCATGTGTGTGAACCCCAATGAATTTGGTGGATGACACTTAGCGTTATCTGTGGAAACTGGAGTACCCTGAGGAAACCCAACAAGCACAGGGAGAACATGAAAACGCCATACAAACAGATCTGATGCAAGAATCGAACCTGGACCCAGGAGGTGCAAACAAAATTCCAGGAATTTCCCATGTCCCAAATGGACAAAACCACACATAGAATTGTCAAAAGAAGTTCTTATACATCACCTAACTCCCTCCATCCAAGCCATATATTATTATTATTAATTAATGGCTGTTACACCAGCAGTCATTTCTGTAGGTAATGTTATGCTGCTGAGGTTAGGGTCCTTTGGCAACCCACAGGCACATACTCACACACCCAGTAATACACTATGGGAAACACTATGTCATAATACAATAAAATAATATAGAAACACTGTGTCCTTAAACTGTTGAAACTGTCCCCAGAAGAAATTACAAAGCATGGTAGAACATGCAAACTCCATGCACACAGAGGTGAGATTCAAAGCACCAATCCTGGAGAGTTCATAACCACTAAGCCACCACGCTGCCCATCAACTTACTTACATTGCAAATTTGAAGGCAAGCATTTACAAGCAGACCTTTCATCAGTAAATATTTCCACTTGTAGACTGATTGTAAAAATCTAAAATGTAATAAAAGAAGAACTATAACGTCAACATCTGTGTACTGTTCTGCATCCCAACCCCTTGTACCCCAGAGTAAACGGTCATGTTTCCGTCATGGTAAAGTTCAGATTACTTTTATTTCTCCCATGGTCGGACACGAGACGTTTAGGTAGTAATGTGTATTACATTTAACATGTGTAAAGTGTGAAATCTTGCTTTATGTCATTTGGTGTGGAGATAGCTTGTTAGCAGCTTTCAAACTGAAACAGAATAACAACAAACAACAGGTGATTCTGACATTTTTATGAATAACATAACAGCACACAAGGCTATTTGACATGTCTAAAAATTAGCTGTGCAGTATGCATGTTAACCATAAACTCTCCAGTCAAAGTTATTATATACTACACATACAGTGCAGTGAAAAAGTATTTACAAATGTGTTACATTTACATAATTCAGACCACCAAACTAATTTTAATATTACACAAAGATATACAGAGTAAATAGAAAATGCAGTTTAAATAATGCCTTCAAACCTCACCTAATAATTTGTTGTGCCACAAGTGGCGGCCACAACTGCAATCAAGTGATAACTGGCAATGAGTCTTTCCCCTTGCTGTGGAAAAATTAAATTTTGGCCCTCTCTTCTTACCAGAATTGTTTTAATTCAGCCAAACAGGATGGTCTAACCTGCCACAGCACCTCAATCAGATTTAATCTTAATTTTTTTTTTTTTAGCCATTCAGAGGTGTCCTTTCTGGTGTGTTTCGAATCATTGTCAGGTTACATAACTCAAGTGCACTTGAGCTTAAGATCACAAAGTGATGCCCAGAAATTCTCCTTCAGAATTTGCTGGTAGAGCACATAATTCATGGTTCCATTAGTTATGGCAAGTCATCCAGGTCCTAAAGCTGCTAAACTGCCCCAGATCGTTACACTACCACCACCATGTCTGACTGTCAGTATGATGTTCTTTGTATGAAATGCAGTGATAGTTTTATGCTAGATGTTACAGGATGCATACAAAGTTCAAATTTGATTTATCAGTCCACAGAATATACTGTATGCCCAAAAATCTTGGGAACAATCACAAGGTTTTTTGGTAAATGTGTGACAAGCCTTGTGTGTGTTCCTTTTGGTCAGCAATGGCTTTCGCCTTGGAACTCTCCCATGGACTACAACTAATTATTATTTTTTCTTTATGTTCTATCTGCATTTTATATCCTCTTATGTCTATACAGGACGCCTCAGGCAATAGACCTGCACATTTTTTATTTTACTCCATTTTGATCACATACTCTGACTGAACATGTTCCAGTATTTATACTTTATTGATATATTGTATTGTAAATAATCACTTTGCCCCTCTTTTGCTCTCCCCTGTTATCTTTTCAGTTATTTTTCTGCACTGCACACCTCTGCCTCACAACAAGCATTTCTAATTGTACAACACTCACTGACATTTGGTGCACATGGCAAATAAACTTGAAGCTGGAAGCTTAGTTTCCTGAAGCTGACCAATCATACGTATTTCTCAGCAACATGCCAGCTATCTGGAGATACACAGCTGACGTCACTGGATAATACAGCTCATTAATATTAAGCAGGTGGAATATTTGCATAGAATAATCAAACGACACGTTTAAGCCAATGAGAGGGCGAATCGCGTGACACGTGGTTTTAATATTCATGAGCCACCCCGCAGTGTGGGGCGCCAGTGATTGTGCTGGCTTTGTCTCATTGGACAGGACGCGGGTTGTGTTCGGTAAAAGCGCAGGGCTTCGTTTGTTTTTATTTGCACTCAGCAAGATGTCGTCTTTGTACAAGCCATTCAGTGTTACCACTGGACCGTGTGAAGATGCGATTTGGAGACGGGGATGCGGCTCTCAGGAGCATCCCGCAGCGCTGAGCTCCGCGTTCAGCTCCGCTCACAGTGTGTGTGAAGGGAAGCGGCGTTTCGCTGCAGCTGCAGCGGCCGGGCGAAAAATCACTCACCCGGGAAAAGCTATTCTTGCAGGTAAACGTTTGAGCGTTGTCTCGGTCATTAGCCAGGATGCAGCTGTTTCTTTTTTTTTCTTTTTTTCTTTTTTAATAACGACACTCTGGTCAGACATCCCTATTTACATTCAGACTGGAATATTATATAAGGTTTTATTCACTATAAGACATACTATAACACTACATTCATTTGCTAAAAGGCTACCTGATGACCCGGCTAGTGTTATCTCAGTGACCCGCACTGCACTGCTTTAACTAGCGAGGTGGCTAATATTAGCTCTCTGTTGTCATCCTCAGGGTTTTGTCAACACGCTGAGTGTTAGCATGGCGCACATCACTGCTGTCCAACCTACCCAGGAACACAATAAACATGTATTTATGTGTTTACTTGGAATTAAACGCTTGGAAGTGTGTTGTAGAGGTGTTCACACTCATGAGCTTTCCTACATTTTGTTGTGTACAAACTGGAAATGGAATTAATTTGGAATGTGTCATATTTCTTCCAGAATAAACCATAATGCTAAAAAAGGGTATTAAATAGTTTGCTAAATTATTTACAAATACAAAAAATCTTATTTAAATATCTTTTTAAAATGTCTATGACCAAGTTGTGGGAAAATCTGTTAGGATTTGACAATATCAAAAGCAAACTTTCATAATCCTGCAGAGAATCTTTTATTTTCACTGAATAAAAAATTTAAAAAGGTCCAGTCAATAAAATGTTTTTCTTCGAGTTGACGTCCGAATTTCATGTTTTTGTTCGGATTCAGACGTTGCAGTCATTGTAAGGCTATAACAAATAAGCCACAAATTTCCACATAATTAGAATTTTCAGAAACTGTTAAACATGTGGACAGTTTGAGGTAAAAGTTTAATGGCCGTGGATATTTCCTTGTATTTGTATTGAATACAAACATCAGTCTTTGATCAGTAAATATTCATTTGCATGTTCTGCTGTAAAAGAACGTGAAAGGACTCTGGTTGCTCCGTCATCCTGGGCTCTCAGATCAGATATTTTACACGCCCTTACTTTGGACTGCTGTGGATATGTTTTCTTTCATAGTGGCGCTTCACATTACTGATTTTTATAATCGCCACAGTTTCTGAACATATGAGACAAACTGGTTTAAATACATGAAGAATAAACACAAATTGAAATCCGTTCATATTTGACGATTCAGTTTTCATAGTCTCCTTTTCTTGGAGTAAGCCATGCTGTTGCACTTTTGTGGGGGGGTATTTTAATTAATCTCGTTTATCAAAAAAGCATCAGGGTCCAGACAGGACTGTCACTCGATTCGGATTCAGACCACAGTTCACCATTTAATGGTGTCTGCTGTACAGGGGTGCAGGGGTCCTGGAGCCAGGAGACTTTGAGCACAAGGCAGGGTACAGCCTGGACAGGGTGCCAATCCATCGCAGGGTACACATGGATAAACATAATTTTGAAATGTCAATTAACCTAATCTGTGTGTCTTTGGACTGTGGGCGGATACCGGAGTAAAACCCAAAGGAAACCCACCAAGAATGGTGAGAACATGCAAACTCCCTGCAATCCGACCTGAGGCAAGAATCGAACACTTGACTTTATAGGTGCGAGGCTACAGTGCTAACCACTATGCCACCTCATTCAATGTCGGGAGGGGGTACACAACTGTGACACTGTCTAGTGGTCCACCAAAAGTCTTATTTAGGTTAGCATCCAAAAATATAACTCCCAATAGAAACTATTTCTCAGTCTCTATTTAGTACATTATACTGTACATGAATTACATGGAAGACAGATTTTCCGTTTTACAGAGAAAATGGAAAGCCAAGCCACCTAACAACTGCTGCTGCAGTTCCATTATAAGTGATGAGTAGCTAGAGTTTCCAGTTTGTTTGTACAATATGTGAAATTGACAAATTCCTTTAATGTTAATGTTTTTATGTGCATATACTTATAGGAGGCATTGCAGGAGGTATTGAGATCTGCATCACCTTCCCTACAGAGTATGTGAAGACTCAATTGCAGCTGGATGAGCGGGCAAATCCACCCCGGTATCGGGGGATAGGTGAGGATGAAAAATTTCTCTTATCCTTCTGCTTTTCATTAAACCTTGGTTAGGAATCGACTGAACCAAATCCATACTCAATGAGGATTTTTGAACTAAAATCAGCAGTGCGATAATTGACTAGGGGTATTAATGGCTGTACCAATTTAGTGATTCAGACCTTAAAATTGAGGATTGTAAAATGTGTAAATGTGTACTCAGGGGACTGTGTGAAGCTGACTGTTCAGGATCATGGTTTTAGAGGGCTGTACAGAGGCCTGAGCTCACTTCTCTATGGCTCCATCCCCAAGTCAGCGATTCGGTACGAGAAGCAAAGTGAAATGCCTCATATATCTGCTTACATTGGCATTTCTTTTAAGCTTTTCCCATTTGTTTATTTTGATGACAGGTTTGGCACATTTGAGGTCTTGAGCAACCCAATGAGAGATGCTAATGGTCGCCTTGATAACACTCGCAGCTTGCTGTGTGGCCTGGGAGCGGGCGTTACTGAAGCAGTGCTAGTGGTCTGTCCAATGGAAACGCTTAAGGTTGGTGGAATAAACACAAAAATAATATCCATTGTTAAAGTATTCTACAACCACACCTTGTTATGAAGGATTATTTCATATTATAATTGGTCAGAAGTTAATATCTGCTTATTATAGAACTGCATTGTGGGTAACCTTTTTTTGTTTAAGGAAATGAATGTTGGAATGAACTAAAATAAAATGAAAAGGAAGATCTTGCCCTAATTTAAGGGATGTGGTGCTGTCTCAGGTCAAGTTAATCCATGACCAGTGCTCTCTTCGTCCACGTTACAGAGGCTTCTTCCATGGCGTGCGGGAAATAGTTCGTGATCAGGGTAAATGTTGGTCAAGGTCTTATTCTATTTCTAATCATTCAATTACTTATTATTTTTTTAAATACACATGTTCGGTGTGATCAGACCTTCTAATGTGAAGGTCTATATGCAGCGTGAACAAAAAATGAGGTCACATTTGCTAGACATAAATTATTTTTTTTAAAATAAATAAATAAAATCTTGTATCAAATCTATCACCATTTCCTAAAAGCTCTGAAATTAAATAAGTCTGTTGTGTGTTTTCACAAACCCAGTATATTTGTTTTGGAAAACACTGCACCTTTAACTCTGTTAAAAGCTATTCCATTTAGACATGCTGGCAGAGTATACGTTGTGTAATTATGGTTTTGAAATGAACACTAACAGACCGATCTGCTTTACTGGCAGGTGTCCGTGGTACATACCAAGGGCTGACTGCTACAGTATTAAAACAGGGGAGCAATCAAGCTATACGGTTTTATGTCATGAACCTTCTGCGCAATTGGTATAAAGGTAGAGTATAGAACACAATTCTTGCGAAATGATTCAATGGAATATCAAAGGACTTTGATGATCAGATTAAAGAAATTAAAGGATGAGTCTCTTGCTGTCATGTCCAGGTGATGACCCTGCACGTGAAATGCATCCGGTAGTGACAGCTATATTTGGGGCGACTGCAGGTGCAGCAAGTGTCTTTGGAAACACACCACTGGATGTGGTGAAGACCAGGATGCAGGTATAACCATCAATAATAACTGAGCTTTTATTTAAAAAGTCAAAATTAGGTCTTTTTAGCCTGTTGTCTTGCTGCCAAGTAACCAGTAACCTTTCTGTTGCAGGGTCTGGAAGCCCATCGTTATAAGAATACACTAGACTGTGCGTTCCAGATACTAAAGAAAGAAGGCCCACAAGCGTATGCATTTTTAACCACTCTTTCCACGTCTTAACTGGTCATGTGCTGATAGTGAATCTTAAAATCACTTGATTTGTTATACTGCAGCACCGTTGAATTCTCTAATTTCAGTAATCAGAAGTTGGAGTTGATTAATTTTCTATAAGAGCAACACTATTAGTACCAGCTGTAATGCAAATCCCAATTTATATTAAAGCATATTTTCTAATGTTATGGTTTCCATAGTGATATGGTAAATGCACCACATACAAATCGAATATACTCATTTGTAGAGTTTTTTCTCATGAATGCTTTACAGCTTTTTTCAGTGCTCAAATAGGTATATATAGCTCATCTATGTTGCGTGTAATTCAGTTTAATTTTTGAGAAAAAGCCAAATGCGTAAGGATTAGTGAGATATTAATTTCAGAATATCTGCAGTGTATTGTATAACACCAGTTCCAAACTGTCATCCTAGAGCCTGGTTAGCTGCAGCTTTAAGTTTTCCCTGTCCACAATACTGATACTTGTCTCATGGCACATGTACATTTACGGAATCTAGCCATTCACCATGCCAGCTTTTTAACCCAGCTTTCTCTGTGCTCCAGGTTCTACAAAGGCACCGTTCCTCGGCTCGGTCGGGTATGTCTGGATGTCGCCTTCGTCTTTGTCCTGTATGAGGAGATCGTAAAGCTTCTGAACAAAGCCTGGCCGACAGATTGAGGACCTTAACGGCTGGCTCCGTAAAGAACGATGACCAATGTGGACACAGATGGCCATGTCACTCAAATGACAAGGCTGACTGTTACACTGACCCCGGGCTGAGTGCACTGGGTTAGGAAGCTTTCATGAGAATTAAGCTCACAAGTGGTGTTCTGATGCACAGCATACTTCTAAATGTTTGTGTCTAGCACTTACATGCAAAGAGTTAGTAAGTTGCACTTTTTCACTCAATGTTAAATCGCGCATCTGTATTCCCTCGTCATCTTTCTCGTACTAATCCACTTGTGTGGCAAACCCCTGTGTAAATCAAAGCAGACATTTCATTTGCGCTCAATTTATTGAACTTGTATAGATTTTAATATTTTCTAACAACTGCTACTGAAATAATTGTGACAAAATAAAGGAAATGGTTGGAACAAACGATTTTGTTTTGTAGAACCAGTATTTCATTATCGTTATTGCTCAAGAAGTGGAATTTTGTGGGTAATTTTACCTTTAGATTACACCAATAGAATGCAGTGAAAATACAGGGTGTTTAAAAAAAATTACACTGTTTATACACTGTTCAAGTAGACTTTAGAAACATGAGTAGGAGAGGTGACTCCATGTACATTTAGAAAGTAAATGCAGTAGCGGATATATGGTAAATAAACTTTTTTTTTTTTTAAAGCACTTAATTTCTCATATGGGTATAGATTTATAGGAGACTTGTAGTATCAAAGACTTAAATACCTCTATTGGTTCTTATGTGCCTGACCTATTGTTAAAGCAGACAAGCCTTCTACTAAGCGGTTAGGAAAGCCTGTAAAAAGCAGCTGCTCAACTCCACTCATGACCCCTCACACTATAAAGAAAAAAGGATCTGGAGATTTTCTTAGCTTTTAGCAGCTTTACCTTTTTAGTGGATCTAACCACTAATCATGAGGATCAAGTTCATTTATATTCTCCACCTAACGATGTTGATAAAAATATTTTGTTGAACTAAAACACTTGTGTTTAACTAGCTTGAGGTTAAAAGTCATGTCAGCTCATCTTTGTAGAACGCTATGGATTTATTTAAGCATGAATGGGAGAATTTCTAGGTGGCATGGTGGTGTAGTGGTTAGCACTGTCGCCTTGCACCTCCTGGGATAGGCTCCACGTCCCTGCGACCCTGAATACAGGATAAAGCGGTATAGAAGATAAGTGAGCGGAGAATTTATTTTTCTCTGGTAAAATGAACACGAAATTTGGTCAGTGGGTCTTCCTTCCCCTGTCTATTGGTGGCACTACACTATAATAGTTAATAATAGTATTTATTATTTGTGGTTTCTTTGTTGGTTTGTGTAACTTGGCAAACACTTTGGCTTCCGTTTTCTAAGGATGGTGAGACCCAGTATGTCTGCAACATGTGATGGAAAGGAAAAACTAAACAATATGTCTCACATTTGAGTTAGAAATGATCTGAAAATATTGTGGAGACACAGGAATCACTCCAATAAGTGGCATGGCAAGAGGAATGTTCTTTAAAAATTCTTTATACTAGTTATTTAATAAGAAGATCTCTGAATAGGACATGCTGTCACTGGAAAACAGAAATTAGACCATCTTGGTTGTGGTAAGGTCACACACTGACAGTGCTGACAAATGTCCTACAGGTAAGAAGACACCATGCTTCTCTGTTCCTCAGGCATCAGATAATATGGGCTGCAAATGATCTCGGAGTACGCACTGGGTGATTAGTTTAAAGCTCATACTGACACAGCTGTCCGTCATCCTGAGGGGTGCGTCATTAAATGATAAAGCTGGGTGCACCGAGGCACCTGCCGAACTGGCTGGTAAATGTACAGTGGTGGGGACAGGAACATGTATCAGCTACCTCCTCCATCTATATGGGGGGGGGGAAAAAAAAAATTCAGACATACCAGTGGTTGTCACATGTCATGATGTATACCCTAAAGTGTAAATAGTAGGGCAAAACAGAGGTAATCACTCACATTCGAAGACATTTGTCTTTCCCACCGCTGGCCACTCGCTGGCCATCGGGACTCCAATCTACAGCGAAAACCTGAATGAAACATCAACATCACAGCACTTTTAGCAAACATGGATAATATTAACAGTGCTTATAATAATGTTTCATATGTACAGGAGGCGGATTGGCACCCTGTCCAGGGTGTACCCTGCCTCGTGCCCGAAGCTTCCTGGGATAGGCTCCAGGCCCCCGCGACCCTGAATACAGTGAGTATAGAAGATGACTGACTGACTGAGATGTACAGGAGGCTTTCTGAAAAGGAAACGGCAAATCAATCACCTCGTCAGCATGCCCAGGCAGATCCACGGTCAGTTTGCCCGTCTTCACATCCCACACCTTCAGTGTGCTGTCACTGCTCCCGCTTACCAACAGACGGCTGTCTGCTGACCACGCCACCTGATACACAGCGGCCACGTGACCCCGGAGTGACGTTAAATACCTGCAGGAAGGAAATAACACAGCATGGGGTCTTATACTGATGTTTCTGGTAATGTGATTATTACACCATTACACTAAAACTGTAGGAGCCGAGTATATGACTACAAAGAGATTCTGTGCTTAACTCGGGTAATACAAGTGCTTGATAGCTAAGGCATCTCGTCTTTTATATCGTAGTTCTTTTGGATGCCACAAGGGGTCACCACCATATGATTTACTTTGTTTTTTTGGCCAGGTTTTATAACCCTACCACTTTTCATTCCAGGCACGAGATTGCGACAATGCGTGTCGTGCAACCCCAATGGCAGGATATCAAACCCTGGCCTCCTGCATGGAAGGTGTGAAACCTATGACAGAGGCACCCGTGCCCTCATTTCTACGCTCTATAGCCCAAGCTGAGTAACATTTTTAAGGAGTGTGTTGAAAACAAAACCCGTTGAAAAGTTTCTTCTGGTTGAATAAGAGGTGATGCTGAAATTAGGACCAATGACACAATGTCACTTCAGCGCCATCTACTGTATTTTCCTGGAATACAAGTCATTATCATTTCACATGCTACAGCCACTTTGCATGAATATTACATTATATGGTATAATTTATTTATAGGCCTCTGTTAATCCAAATTATTAAATAAAATAGAACTTTAAAGTTTGGCCTAAATACACTGAATAGTAAATTCAAATTGTATAGTATATTTAATGAAAACTGTTAAAATGGTTAAAAATCACGATACTGATTTGTAAAGGCATCACACAGCGAATCGTAAATTCTTCTTGACATAATCTGAAAAGAATAAACTAATCACGTAAAATGACATACTTTCCAGTCCTGCCATCCCAGATCTTGATGGACTTGTCGAAAGAAGCGCTTGCGAGCAGGCGTGTGTCGGGGGAAAAGAGCACTTCGTTGACCAGAGCCTGGTGTCCAGTCATACGAGCCACAGGCTTCTTCTCCTCTGCTGGATTCCACAGGAACAGTGTGAAGTCATCAGACCCGGACACTAGCCTCTCTGGGGTATCACCCTGATTCAGAGACACTGATCAATAAAATGTGCAAAACGGCAAATATACGAACTGAAATCTCATTATCAGACATGTTGCACTTACTCTGACTTTGGTATATCTCTGCAATGCTTTCTCTTTGATTTCGTCCACTGTAGGATGCAATCAAATGAGCATTAATCCAAAAGGACCTCAGGCTCCATGTGACTATTACATTACAGTATTGACTATTTTATTATTAGGCATTAATGAAAACACGATAACCTCAAAATATGGTATTATGAGAAAGCAAAAACAGTTAGGTTAGATTTCATTTAACTTGCTTGGGTTGTTAAAAAAAAATTTGCAGCATGTTTTAAAGGAAAAGCATATGAGTGATGGGATTGTTTAGGTTTTCCCATCACTGTCACGTCTTTTAAAGATGCTCTGCGAGACTAAATCAGTGACTGAGAGTTTCATATGTGGACTTGATTAAAAGTAACCTTTAAAAAAAGTCTTGCATGACTTGGCCCAGTAATACTGGTAAATTTATCAGATACTATCTTTAAACATTAATTAAAAGCATTGTTCATCTTACATGAGCCGGTGAGGTCCTGTGGGTTGATGGTAGCAGTGGCCGGCTCAAAGGCACCTGTACGGAGGACGTAATCGGTGCTGAGGGCCAACGTGTTCACCCAGTGAGCATGACCCTGCAACGTCCGACACTGAACGCCCTAAACCAGGGAGAAATCCCAACACATCTTTATTTTATTCAGGTTAGCACTAATGCGGTTTCTAGAAGAATGTGTGGTGTGAACATAGACATTTCCTATATTTCAAGTTTTATGGCAAAAAATAAAAAGACAATCACATTTACACACACACACACACACGTAAAGCATTTGCTCTTACATCTTTGGCCCTCCAGACTTTAACAGTCCTGTCCTGGGATGAAGTGTACAAAAGGCCATCCCCGCCCCATTTAACACAGGTCACTGACTGTGTGTGTCCCGTCAGGATCTTATCGCAGCGTCCCAGCACCGTGTCCCAGATACGAACTGAGCCATCTTTAGACGAGCTGGCCAAGTACCGGCACTCAGGGTTCCTTTGGTAGAGTTACACAGTTAAATGCCAGATATGGTATCAAAGAAAAAATAGGAATGAAAGATGTTATAGCGCAGGAGGAATGCAATTAAGATGTATTCGTTTGCTATATGTAGTATTATATAACATACCCGATATTTTAGCATTTTAATGGAAATAAATTCCCTTTAAATACTGTACAGTTGAAACTCTAATTAGGATCTTGTAACAAACCACGTATTTATGTTTTACAATTAATAATAGCACTGAACCTTTAATATATAGAATTACTCTTCGACTCCGCCAGGCCTTAATAAAGCACACTCATTTAGAGAAGCATTAGGAGCTGCGAGCGCGCAGTTAATAAGTTGCACAAAGATTTCGCTTTCCTTATGTAATTATTCATTACTATTCTGGGTCCTTTTGTTTGGTCTGCACTAGTGATAAAACTGTAATACAACCCAAGATAATGAACCTAAGCAATACACCTTGCTCTCGCATGCCAAATTGGACAGTTCAAATGCCTTCGCTTATTTCACATCACCCAAAGAAAATAAATAAATAAACAAACAAACAAAAAACACAACACTGTTTGGATTTTTCTTGAATAGGCTAATTATTTTAAACCTAACCGATAATTATTTTAGGCATAACCGATAATTATTTGAAGCATAACTGATAATTATTTTAAGCCTGACTTATGTAGTGGAGCAGTGGAGGGTCAGGCAGTTGAGGCTCTGGGTTGCTGACCAGAGGGTCAGGGGTTCGAGTCCTGACATCACCAAGGTGACACTGTTGGGCCCCTCAGCAAGGGTCTTAACTCTTTGCCCATACAATATCATTCCACTGCTTTTCCCAAAAAGTCTGCAAGTGAAAGGAGGAAAGTTGGACCAAAAAAAAAAAAAAAAAAAAAACACTATTGCTTAGCAAAGAAAACACCTAGGATTGCTGGAATGATTGGAATTGGGTTAAGAAGCATCCACCGCATTATTAAAACCTGGAAGGAAAATAATGAATAAAGAATTCTTAAAAGCCAGTACAATGGACTGTGCCACAGGCACAATGTGTTGAGAACTCCTGTGAAAATTGGCAACTGCCTTGAATGCTTTCCACTTGTGAATAATCGAAAAAGTTGAACTCAAAATTGTTTGGAAATGGTTTTATAAGCATCTCCAGATTGATGTGCAGCAACAACTGCTTCTCTAAGACCATAACTTCCCCTCTTTGCATAGTGTTAACACCCACCTGAACTGCCAAAACTTCTGCTTTTACAGACGTCTGCACACCTACTGATGATCAATGAATTAAAAGCTGATAATCAGCAGCACCTGGCTGAAACATACCCTCTTAAATCCTGTGGAATCAGTAAGGGGGTACTTGGTATTGCCCAGATGATATTCCGTTTTGGCCTCATCTTTGTTAAATAAATGTCATGGTGAAAAAAGTTATACTTTTACACGTCTCGATATAATTCATTGATAATAGGGCTGGACGATATGGCAAAAATTTATATCACAATATATTTCTTAATTTTGGTCGATACGATATAATTCCGATAT
>JAQMYK010000009.1:15534559-15547066 GCA_030014345.1 Clarias buthupogon
TAAAAAATTTTCTTTCATTTTTTGTAAATTTTCTTTCATTTTTGTGAAGCTGCTTTGAGACAATGACCATTGTTAAACTCAATTCAATTAAATTTTATTTATATAACGCTTTTAAGTTGCAATTTGCAAAGGTTTTGAATATAGTTTGTCAGCTGTAAAGATTTCAATGACGAGCGTAGTAAAATCATATAAATAGCTTTGAGATTTGAAATTTGCTAAAGAAACATACAGGAATTAATGTATTGAAGCATGTGGAAGCAGGCTCTGGGTTGAGGGTCCAAGCCCCAGCACTGTCAAGCAGCTCTATTGAGTCCTTGATCAGGGCCCTTAACCCTATCTCCTCCTGGGGCGCGGTCTCCTGGCCCACCTTGTGCTCTGACCCCAGCTTCTTAATTGGGATATATGAGAAAAATCATTTTACTGTGCTGTATATATACATTGCAAATATCTAAATCTTAAAGCATATTCACTTATATAAAGGTGGTAAAAAGTTGTGCCAAATGTACTAGGTAGCTGCATATTTTAGTTACAGTAGCTAAGATAGAATTGGTCAGTGTTCAAAAGTTTAATTGTTTATCAAATAAAGGCTTTTTGGTTTCTTGTTTGCCATGTAATACATTGCCTTTTTGTGAATTACATTGATGAGTAGTCGCTTTATTGCAGATCTTTGTAGAATGCTTTTGGTTGTACCTTTTCTTTTTTTGTTCACCTCTGCTTTGTTCTTTTTCACCTCTCCTTTCACAGCTCCTGCCTTTGATAGACAAAGCTCTTGGAAGCCGTGCATTGCAAAGCAGTCCTCTGTTCTCTCAGATCACTGAGATGCTCGTCTCATGGGAGAGGCGAGCGGTCGGGAATCAGGCCACCACTTTCCTCAGACTCCTGGCAGATTTCTGGGAGGGTTTAGGCAGGCTATGTGTGCGCTATGTGGACCAGGAGGAGCAGCAAGTTGAGCAGGTGGTGCTGCAGGGCATTGCCTCACTGCTGCAGATCATGCAGAATCCAGACAGCTGCTGCACCAAGCAGGGGAAGAAAAAGAAAGCTGTAAAGGTTTGCTTCTCTGACGAGGAGGGGAATGGGCAAGTGGAGAAAACCCTGAGCCAGACTCCAGTGGTGGAGACCTTACACACGCAGGAGAAGACATATTCTCCCTTGAGGAGCAGCCACCTGTTGGAACTGGTGTGCCAGCTGGCCGAGCTGAACATGGTGTATGTGAGTGAGCGTGACTCGGAGAGGCACCTGCACTTCCTGGCTCTGTTGCTGCAAGCTTTCCCAACAACCCAGGTGTTCCAAGGGCTGGTGAAACCAGATGATGGGAAGATGGAGGTTGAGTTGGAGGCTGATTTGGCAGAAAATCCAGCCATCCGTTTCCTCCTGCAGAGGGTGGTGGTGTGGCTCAGGCAGGACGACAGGAAAGACACGGACTTCCTGGTGGACATGGTGTTCAGTTCTTTGCAGTGCTGCAGCTCGAATGCGGAACAGACTCTTGTACTCAACCACATCACTGTAAGTCCAACTAATCACACTATATGGCCTAAAGTTTAAAGGACACCTGACGCCAACATGTTGCCACAAAGTTAGAAGCACACAAAAGTACAGGTGATCATAGTATGCTTTAGCATTACAATTTTTGACAGGGACTAAGAGGCCTGAACCTGTTCCAGCATGACAGTGCCCTTGTGAACAAAGTAAGGTGTATGAAGACATGGTTGCCAAAGCTGGAGTGGGCAGCTCAGATGGTTAAGGCTCTGGGTTAAATTCGATTAAATTTGATTTATATGGTGCTTTTAACAAGGGCACAGACCCGTAAAGTCAACTCCAATGAACACCTTTGGAAGGAACTGGAACGCCACCATGCTCCAGGCCTCCTCACCTGAGCTCACTACTGCTCTTATGCCAGAATTGGCAAACCCCTACAGTCATGCTCCAAAAATATAGTGGAAAGCTTTCTCAGAAGTGTGTGGAGATTATTGTATCAGTGAAAGCTGTCTAAATGTGGACTATCATGTTCAAAAAGCACTTATGAGAATCATGGTGAAGTGTGCACAAACTTTGGGCCACATAGTGCATCATCTAGTGGATCTACACAGAAGCTCTTTTTTTTCCACCCTCAGAGTTTTATCTCTCTTATTTTCTCTTCATGTAGGTGGACTTACAATGGAGTGTTATTCTGCAGATTATCCAAAAGGTATGTAGAGCCTGGCTGGTGATATCAGGTTTATATACGTATTTTCATGGTAAACTGATCTAAAAAAAGTTTTTTATATATATATAAAAATATGTATGTACAGACTACAAACCCAAGAGGCTGACAGCTTTGTCACATAATGTGAAAATAAGATGCTTAGTTTGTGCGTGATGGATAATGAGGCAGGTGGCAGACATTCAAAAGGGATCTTTGGTGTCACCATGAAAGATTTTGTAGCACAAAAGCTGCCTTCGTATTTTGTCACTAAAAACACATCACACCAGTCATAATGCTCATGATCTAACCCATTTAGCAGTTTAGCTCTTATCTTTTAAATCACTCAACTGTGATGGTGATTCATTTCAAAAACCTATTATGTCCACTAATGTAATTTTTCAAGCTTTTGCAACATGTAGTAGTAGTTTTAATAGTAGTACGTAAAAATAACAGTACAACAGTTAAATCTGTAACTTAACTCTCAGGTCTTACTGAAACTGTTGTTCCATTGAGTTTTCATTTTAAGATGTTTTAGATTAACATGAAATGTCTTCAAATTTTAAGTTTCTGCAACATGTGTGTGTTTTAGGCGTGTGCTGACGCTGGGCATTTGAAGGTGTGTGTAGGGTGGTTAAGAGGGTCCGTGTTAGGTGAGCGTGTGGTAAGACTGGCTGGCGAGCTGTGTGCTGTGGGGCTGAAAGGTTCTCCCTCAGTGGCTTCTGCCCTGGATCAACATAACCACAGCTGGCGCCTCATTAGTCTGGCTCTATCTCAGCAGCATGACAATGGTAAGCGCACAAAGATGAACGTGCACACTGAGTAATAATTACGCCTGAATATAAGTAGTGTAGAAACACCTCATCACTTCCAGTACTCTGGTACTGTAGTCAGGTCAGATGCATGTTGATAATGTGTTTGTGTAATCTACTAATTATATTTTCTGACTTGATATTTCTCTGTGTATCTAAAACGAGAAATAAAAGAACTCGCGTCACTTCTTTTCTTTCTTACAGAGTATTTGATAGGAAAGGTGTATGTAGAGCAGATCATCGAGCGGCTTCATGCTACACTGTCTGAGGCGAAGGGCATGTCTGACGCTGGCAATATGGAACCTCTGGTCTCCTTCATATCCGACGTAGCCTTCAACTTTTTCTCATCAGTTAAAGGCTGTCTCCTGCTAGCTGCCGCAGAGGATCTGCTGCTCACTATTTTCCAGCTGTGTGCTCAGGATCAGACGCTTACACACCTCTCGGGTAACCTTCCCAACTCATTAGCTGTTAAGTGCACATAGAGCATTGGTGGATTGGCTGAAGATTAATTAAATTTAAAGAGAAAGATAATGCAAAGTCACAGAAACCATTTTTTTCATCGCATTACAGTGAAACACATTTTCTGGAACTGAAATAGCCTTCATTCTCATATGCATTTGTTGTCCTGTCTCATTTGTGTCATCAAACTGTGCCAAAAAAAAAACAAAGAATACAAAACAGTTGGGACTGGACAGTTTATGCTTACTTCCAGTTTTTTGTTCAACACAAATTTAATTTAGCAGAGTTCTGCAGTGTGTATTTATAATGATGATATTATTTGACGGTGATCTTATTGTGAAATTAAATTTTGTTTGTGTGTCAGACCCTCTGCGAGAGAAGCTGAAGCATGCATACACTGTTGGAGTGCACTCGTTGGTTACGCACTTGGGGGCAGGTGTGACAAAGGATACCGTCCTCCACAATGCTGCTGTCTGGGTTAAAAACCAACTTCTCACTTCTCCTCTGACTGTAAAAAGGTACCACATCACTGGTTCTCTCTTTATGCCCTTGAGTGTGTTGAGATGTAACGTATGAGTGACAGCCTCTAAAAACCCTTGGCAAGGTGAAATTGTATAATGTATGCAGAGTATATTTATAGTTTTGAAAGCTGGCATTTCTGACTGAACTGTTTGCCTTTTGCTTGCATCACAAACATGTTTAGAATTTTTAATTGAAATATCTCCACAGTTGAAAAGAGAGATTGTGACTGCGGCATAAATGCATTGTTGTGATTGTAACCCTTTCTTTGATTTCTTGTCATACATTTTATTCTGTCCAGTACATTTAGCTAATTAAAGAAATAATAGCCAGTTTGTCTGATTACAATTAAAAATCGATAAGGCGTATGTCTATTTCCGTAACTGTTTAACTATTCAAAAACACAAGCAAATCCTGACATTTGCTGTGTGAGGAAACCACACGCAAGCCTTTATTCACGTTTAAACAGACTGGCTGTTTTCACTGCTGTTTTCTGTTTTTCCTGGCTTTTTATCCTCCAAAAATTACAGGAAAAGCCTAAGTGAGAGTTTAGTTTTTTTTGGTGAATTATACAGTTCGGAAACCTTTTGAAAAAGTTTTTTCTCCCTAAATATTTAATTTGAAAACTTTTTTGTTTGACTCTGGATGATTATGGTTTACAGCTCATGGAAAAAAAAATCCAGTATCTCAAAAATATTAGATTAATCAAAAAATTTTACAACACAGAAATGTCTAACTTCTGAGTACTTGGTCAGGGATCCTTCATCACAAATTACTGGGTCAATGCGGCATGGCATGGAGGCGATCAGCCTGTTGAACTGTTGAGGTGTTTTTGAGGACCAGGTTGCTTTGAGAACATCCTTCAGGTCATCTATAATGTTGGATTGTGTGTTTCTTATCTTTCTCTTGAGAATAGCCCATAGATTCTCTACTGCATGGTGGCTCTTGATGCACCGACTCCAGCCTCACTCCACTCCTTGTGAAGAGTATTTGAGTCGGTTTTGCTTGATCTTCTTAAGGCTGTTGCTTGTGCACATTTTCCTTCCACATTTGTGTACTGAAGTAGACTGAGAGATGCATTGTATTTACTAGAACTGGCGTATTGTAATATTTTGAAGTAATGGATTTTTGAGCTGTAATCAGTAATCATCAAAATTAAAACATGAAGTCTGAAATATTTCACTTGATCTGTTATCAATCTAGATTATATGAGTGTTTCACTTTTTGAATTACATTCCAAAAGAAAAGCACAGTTTTCTATTATTTTTTAGATGCAAATGCATGTGATAGTGTCATGTCAAAGTATAATGTAGGTAGAAAAGTCATGCTTTGGCCAGACTTGTTTTTCCCCCCTCTTATCTGGGTTGTTTGGTGTGTGTCACCACAGTGACGGAGATCTTTTCTCAGACCGCTACACAAATGGTCTTCAAGAACTGAGCTTTTATTAGACAGATTTTATTTATTTATTGTGATGAGAGCTGATAAATACTATAGTTCCAGTGTACACAGTGAGTTCTATATTTAAAATGGTGTGACTAACAGTATTGTTTATCTAATGCAGCTTTAAGTTATTTAAGCATCCATTAGAAGGTTGATCTTCCTCTTATTATTCATTGTGCTGTTCTGCTGAAGAATAATCATGTATGTGTGTTGTGTAGTCTGCAGGTTCTGGTGGAGGCGGTTCAAAGCTTAACTGAAACTTTAGCTGCTGCTCAGACCAGCGACTGTCTGCTGTCTCAGTTCATCTGCTGTTTAACGCCCACAAATGAGGAGTGGAATAAGCTCAGAGAAGCTCTGTCACAACAGGTAAAGAGATACTTTGCTGGTTTTCTTGCTTGTACTATAACACAGCCTGAATTGTTTAACCTAATCATGGCCTTAACAACTCAATAAAAAATAATTTTAATAATGAACTGGACCATTTCCTTTTTTTAAATTAAAGTTGACTATTAAAAATCCATATAGAAATTACTATTTTATTTTATATAAATGCACAATTTGTACACGTTATGACACGTTATGATAAAGCAGTTAAATATTGTACCTCTTCGCTAAACTGATTTATTTGAATTGCAGTGGGTGAAGCGCCCCTTGCTGTGCAGGCATTTAAGAGCAATTTGTGTGTCCCCTGGCGTGGACGTGTGGAAGGTGAAAAGTTTAACCACACTCCCGGGACACCTCTGTGCCAGTGCTCTGTTGGGGAAGTTAATCTTCAGTGCAGTGCCAGCTGATGAGCAGCAGGAGGAGACAGACACCACTGAGCTGTCTGATCTTAAACACACAGGTGGGACATGAAACACTGATCTATGTAAAAAAGATTATAGAAAGCTAAAAGAAATGAGCCTGCTATAATAAATGTAAGGAGATTTTAATACATGAGCTGCAACTGGGAACATCAGAATGAAAATTATGAATGTTGTTCTCTTAATAGCTTCTTAATAATCTGCACATTGCTTTGACAGCAACTTATGATGTATGGATATAAACAATATGTTACTCATGAAAACCTGAACGTCTGGTTTAAATTGGGATTTCTTGCCATGTTCAGTTTCAGAAATTCTCTATGCACTACAGTGGTGTGAAGAGATGGAACATCGCCCTGGCTCGGTGTCCGAATATCACAAAATGCTTCAAGAATGGGACATGTTCCAGAAAGTACACACAAACAGCTCTAATAAAGTTGCCATTTTGGAAACCCTGTTCACAAGGTGAACCCATTTATCTATGCCTAAATTTTAATCTGCCTAACTTCCACCACATTGATTTAGTTTCTAATTAGTTTGTCATTAATTACTAATATCCATGTTTAGATGCATGTTAGAATGACCTTCTTTGATTGCTTGATGTGTTAGATTTGTTTTTAATGAGTGCCATTAATCCAAGGTTCCCTGTTTTGGTAAATCACAGGTCGCGAGAAGAGGGTGCCCTCTGGTCCCTGACTTTGGCAAACTACGTTCAGAATAGCAAATCAGTTGCCAGTCGCGTTATGAGTCTCTATGAAAGTGTGGAAAGGTAAGAGAAGCACTAACGGTTTGGACCAGTGTGCTTGTCTGTTTCATAAATGATCATAATTAACACTAATAGAAACTGATAAAAAGGTGATGCACGCTGAAATATAGTACACAATGATCTTATTTATTAATTTTGAAGAAGGTATAATAGAAATAAAATGAAGTGATGTAAAGTTTTGGTTTGTTAAGAAATACAAGGCATCCCTGATGAAGTCAGAATGAAGCTTCTTTTCAACAAAGTTATTTATATTATACTACTCACCCTATATATACACGGATGTAGAATATGTACACCGATCAGCCATAACATTATGACCCCTGACAGGTGAAGTGAGTGACATTGATCGCCAGTTAACTGGGGACAGGACCATGGTCACCAAAGAAATACTCGTGTGCGACGACTGGTCTGAACTCACAGAAAAGCCAATGCAGCACAAATTGTGAAAACAGTAAAAACTGGCCATAATAGAAAGGCACCAGAACACCCCACCCCAGTGCACCACAGCCTGCCATGCACACGACCCAGAAAACACAAAGAGCTTAAGGCCTGATCCGACCTCCAAACTCCCCAGATCACAATCTGATTGAGCACCCATAGAATGCACTGAAAAAAAAAAAAGTCTGATCCATGGAGGCTTCATCCTACAATCCAAAGCACCCAGAAGGATCCAGTGTCAGCGTTCTGGTGCCTGACACCACAGCACACCAGCAAAGGCCCCAAGGAGCCATGAGCCAGAGTGGCAAAAGTGGAACCCAAACCCTAATGATATGGTTGATCAGTGTAAATAAAGGTTACAAAATGACGTACAAATTAGAAAAAAAAAGGGTTAGGGTTGGTGATTATATAAGTATATTTATGTCCGCTGGTATGAACTACCTACATTAGTTAAGTTAAAAAGAGACATGGTTACAGCATCAAATTAAGAGGTTGTGCTAAAGAATTACTTAGTAGATTTTTATAGCTTGTGGATGTAATGGCTCCTTAACATGAAACGCATACTGAAGCTACACCACCATTGTTATTACATATTGCGTGTGCCATATTATTCATGTACACCGTGTCAGTCAAAAGTTTGGACACAAGTTTGGAATTCTACTGGATCTTTTCAAATCTAAAAATATACCACATATGGCATTGGGTAAGTAAGTAAGAAGAACAACAGTCAGTTGTTATTTTAAGACATGAAAGTCAGCTGTTCTGGGATAGTTTTTGCAAGAACAGTATTGTTAAGTGCATTTTCAAAACCCATCAAGCACAAACAAGAAACTGGCCCTCATGAAGAGCTTCCCAGGAAGGCAAGACCAAAACGTATCTCTGCTGCAGAGGAGAACGTCATTTAGAGATACCAGCCTCAAAAATCACCAAATAACAGCACCTCAGACTAGAGTTGTTATGAATGCTTTACAGAGCATACACAGACACATTTTAATATCAACCGTTTAAAGAAGATTGTTGCATATTTTCGATGCCTTCAGCATTGTTTTACAATGTAAAAAGAAATACTAATCAGGAAAGACTATGGAGTTAGAAGACGTGTCTAAATTTTTGACCGGACACTTGTCACGCTTTTTACCTTTGTTTTGGAGCAAAGGTATTGATGATGGGCCAGACAGGATCTGTATAAAAAAGGAAAAAATACCCAAAGGGGGTCTGACGTCTTAAGAGGTGTGGTGTATGTGAAACGCTGTCGGGAGGTTTTAAACAGTACACAATTAGCACCTTCCCCGCAAAATATTTCCGACGCATATGTTTACACGTCACACTGTACTCCATTGCTGTTATGGTAAATGTCATGTCTTCTCTAATATCACAAAGCCTTGCGCTCCCTGAAAGCAAACACTGAGGCGGCGTATAACGGAATTCATAGGTTCTGTTTGAATTACAAAATGCGAAATAATGTTCAATATTAATGGGGGTTTTATTATTGTATTTATAGCATGATTCCTGTGTGAAAGGGTGTTTAAAGGAAGTCATGTCCTCACCACATGAATGATTTCTTTCCATGTGTAAAGGTGGAGCAGCTTGGTGAACTGGAAATAGAGGATCTATATATATATAAAAAAATAAAAATAAATGGTGCACACCCTGTAGTTGCTGTTGCTATTTGGCGTGTTTGCTGTTAGGACAAGGTGTTACAGTAGCTGCAGGAACTGGAAGTCAATAGCTGTCAAGTTTTTCTCTACGGGAGTGTTTTATTAGAACAGATTTTTATTTTCTAAATATCTGGGTTTTTTTTAAGGATAACTTGATGCCTGCAGATACCCTGATTCAGGAGTAGTGCTTTTCTGGAGCACCTCATCAACAATTCTCATGGTGTGCTGTCGTCAAAGTTATTAACATGTCCCAGCTCGGCTTGCCTAAAATAAACCATAAAACACTGGAAGCCTTAAAAACACCGCCATTAATGTTGATGTTTCTCTCCTCTCTCTCTCTCTCTCTCTCTCTCTCTCTCTCTCGTGTGTGTCAGTTTTTACCCACTCTCAGAGCAGGGGGTGAGCACTTTACAGGTGATGTGTCCGTATATGACTACTACGGATAGAGAAGCACTCATCGCTCTGTCCATTGCTGAACTGCTCAACTGGCAGGAGAGAGAACAAGACTGTGCACAAAGTAAGATTAATCATTTCACCATTTTTTTATTTTTTTTTATTTTTTTTAAAGATTACATTTACACACTCTTCAGGAACCAGCTATGTATAATCTCAGATCTCAAGGGTTTTTACCAGCTCACTCCGTACGGTACTGTAGGTAGATGATTAAAATAGTTAAATATATAGGCAGAAAACAGGTGTAGTTTAGCAAATGTTACTGCATATGCTCTTAAATTTTCCCCATTTTTTATCACCCTTAGCCGATACTTTCATCTAGTATCTGCGTACCTTTATACATTGCACTGCTGCCACGTGATTGGCTGATTGAATCATGACATGGATCTGCATATGTACATTAATATTATGACGAATGAGGAATGTATACATAAAAGACAGCTGTGGACACACTGTAAATTCCAGCTAATTAGTTTTTATTTGTTCCCCTGCAATTCTCCCCCCACATGTCTGAACGCAACATGAAAATAAATTGCGATATAAATACCCAAGAGCCTTTAATTAGATGATTATTTAATATTAATATTAAAATCTGGCAACGGTTCTTTTAATGCCAACTGACGCAGTGAGGAGCTTCAACAATCGTCTCTTAAAATGTATCCTTTGGTCATGGAAAAGACCCTATGTTAGTGAAGGGTCAAATTATTGACCTGATTCAAATGAAGGAAACAACTTAAGAAATGTCTAAATCCTGAAAAAATTGTTCTGATCCGTCAAGGTTGAGAAGATATATGGTTGAGGAAAAAAATCATGCATGACCATGATCAAAGATCACTTAAACATTTGAAGTGTTGGGATCTTTAATTGGTCGGGATCAGCAACATTAAATGGCAATAAAATGAAGTCAGCTGACTACCTTAATGTACTGAATGATCTGGTTATTCCATCAAAATTATTATTTTTTCCTTCCCTGATGGCATGGGGATATTCCAGGATCGCAACGGCAGTATTCATCGAGCACAAATCGTGAAAGATTGGTTCTGGGAGCATGAGCAATAATTTTCACATATGATTTGGCCACCATAGAGTCCTGACATTAACCTCATTAACCGTCTTTGGGATGTGCTGGAAATGATCTTAAAGAGAGAATAGACGGAAATAAATGTTGTGATGTTGCATAAGGTGGTGGAAACCTTGGCATGGCGAATAAGCACCGTTAACAAAATTAAAGGGTGGCCTAACATTATATTAATGTGTGTGATGGTTTTTGGCAAGGGAGTGTAGTATAAACTTAGCCGAACAGTCCAGTATTCATCATGGCAGAACAGTAACCGTGTGGTCCATAACTGCCATGTTTTTGTAAAGGCATACATTTTTTTATATTAAATCTTATTCTAGTCAATTTGAACAAAAATGAACACAGAAGATTGTCTTGTGTTTGGTGGTATGTCTTTTAGGTGTTTGGGCGTGTCTAGCGGTGCTGGACTGTTGTCTGCTGGCTGAGACTCCTGTTGAAGAAGAGATACTGCTGGCTGTTATGGCCACCATGTTCGAGTGGCGCAACAGCAAAGAGGAATGGTTTCTCTTCAACAGGTTTGTGTACTGGTGTATAATCTAGGCAAAGAATGCATTGGTGTAATGACTGATCCTGTATCATAACCATACACTGTATAAGGAAGACAACTGCGCACTCCCGTTGTGCTGCTTATTCAGCCTCTAATCATGTTTGCAAAGGAACAATATGCTTAAGCAAGCTGTGAAACCTCTGACTTTTTAGCTTAACTTTTCAGTTGTTGTCATGCTGTCTGCCATAATCAGTCCCTTGCTATTACAGAGATATACCCTTTGTTCATAAATCCATTTACATAATTTCTTGATATTCGACCACAGCATGACATTTTCACAAGAGGAAGACATGTAAAGATCTATTATAAGACTTCATTGTTTGGTTTTGGAAACAGCTAGATGTATTAATTATCTTGTTTAAAGGTTTGAAAAATATTCCTGAGGTGGTTCTTCTCATTTACTCAACCTTAGTGACCTGGGGAAGGTGTCTTCTGCACGGCTGGCCCTGCCTGTGGAGATGATGCGTTTCCTGTCTTGGCTGGTGAACCATTCTCCCACAGTCCTCTGCAACACTCACTGGGACTTTGTACTCTGTTCTATGCTGGCTTGGCTAGAGGTAAGTTGCTGCTTGTTTGGTTGTTGTTAATAGTTGTTTTGTCATCATTTATTTTAGAGATTTGTTCTCATATGTGTTTGTACATGTTCTTGTCCGTAGACTGCCAGTGAGAGCAGCAGGGCATTCTGGAACCCTTGTGTGCAACAGTTTGTGCAGGCTAACTGTGGGCTGATCGTCACACTAAATGAGTTCTTCACAGCGCCACCTGCTGGTGTAATGGAGCAGCTCCCGCCTGATCTCAGCTCTGAATGGCAGGAGTTCTTCATGGAGGGAATCCACAATCTGCTGCTGCCTCTGCTGATCAAGATTCCTGGTGAGTCCTGCTTTGTTTACAGCTTATCTGGCTTCATATGAAAGGTGTTCGGGTCAAACTGGAGCGTAAAACCGATTGACATTTACAGAAGACTTCAACCACAGTATGATGATAAGACCCTTAGACTCAGTAAAAAAAAAATTTGAATGGTCCGAGGTGGCTTTAAGCCCACTGCAGTTCTTTGACGTTTGATATATGTATACACACACACAGTGGGTAGGGAAAGTATTCATGCCCCCTTAAATTTTTCACTCTTTGTTATTATATTGCAGCCATTTGCTAAAATCATTTAATTTAATTTGTTTTCCTCATTAATGTATCCACAGCACCCCATATTGACAGAAAAACACAGAATTGTTGACATTTTTGCAGATTTATTAAAAAAGAAATCCTGAAATACCACATGGTCCTAAGTATTCAGACCCTTTGCTGTGACACTCATATATTTAACTTAGGTGCTGTCCATTTCTTCTGATCATCCTTGA
>JAQMYK010000009.1:15547425-15560947 GCA_030014345.1 Clarias buthupogon
GTGTGTGTGTGTGTGTGTGTGTGTGTGTGTGTGTGTGTGTGTGTGTGTGTGTGTGTGTGTGTGTGTGTGTGTAAACAAGAAATCTTTCTAATGACACTCGATTGAGCGACACACTAATGGAATCACTGCTGTAAAGTATAAAAATGAAAGTGTAAAAATATATTTCTATCTATATAGATATAGATATGTGTGTGTGTGTTAATTTACTACTGTGTGTGTGTGTGTGTGTACGTACAAGTGTATACATGTGTCCTGGTATATTTATAAATTATAGAACGTAATGTATAAATTGTTTACTACAAACCAGTGTCGCGTCTAAACCTCATTAATTTTCATTTTGACAAGTTTCAGTCCCCATCTGCTGAGTCAGATACGTGATGGAGCTGTGACAAATTCAAGTCTGTGCCTCATGCTGCCCTTATTTTATACATCAGTTTAGTTTTATCTTTTTATCTCGTACATGAGTGAAGTGTAAACTCCACTGAGATTACTAAACCACATTTTCACAACTACTAACACCGACCTTGATAAACACAAATATATCAGGTATTCACGGTCTTATGTCATGTTCTTAGGTGAATACATTTGTGTTGGCAGATCGGCACCAACAAATTAGATTTAGTAGTGTGAGTTTATGTCCTTCTTCTGTTTATTTGCTTTATATCCATATATATATTCATGTACACGACGTGCAGGTAAAAATTGGTATGAGCACCCTGCTGGACGGGGTGCCAATCCCATCACAAGGCACAATCATGCACACAGTCACACACACACTCACACACCATATGGGAAATTTGGAAATGCCTGATGGTCTAATGTGCATGTCTTTGGACTGTGGGAGGAAACCAGAATTCCCAGCGGAAACCCACCAAGCACGAGGAGAACATGCACACTCCACACAGAGAAGATTTAGTTTATCATAAAAATATAAAAGGCAGTCATGTTCCAGAATACAGTTGTCTAGGGGACGGGTGAGTTCCCCTGCGGTTGGATCTTTTTAATTAGCCTATTCTTAGCAACCGGATTTCCTGATATGGGTAGATGGTTAGCAGTGTTTTTGTTATTTATGATTTTTATGGAACTACTTCATTATTTATTAACTTTATTTATTATTCATCATGGGGGGAAAATAAAACAGCCGTTTAAAACATGTTTTGGAAGTCTTGCAGTGTTATATATTTATTTTATTCTTCAGAACCCCTGATGAGGCTGCAATTTATTCTAACACTTGGCTTAAACTAGCAATCTGAACAGCTATCATTGCTATGAATAGCTGGAGTACTGAACACATGGTGTGTTTTAGTGCTGCTTAGACTCGTATATGCAAATGATGTTTTTTGTTTCACCCTGAAGATTGCTGGTCTTAAAATTAACATTCAGAAACTGTTGCAAAGCAGATTTTTTTTTTTAATGCCACAAGCATCAATGCCCGAGTAATTCTAAGCATGGTGTTTTGTTTATTGTAGTGGAGTTTTCTGAGCCAGATGAAGCGGTGTTCCCCGTGGCTGTGGTGGAGGCGGTGGGTGAGGCTCTCAGGCACATTCCTGTCCACCTGCTTACACACAACACACTTCCAGCTCGGTTTGTGGCGGACCAGAGGAGCAGCCTGCCCGATGCCCTGCAGACACTGCTGAACACACTCGCACCACTCCTGCTGTTCAAGAGCCGGCCACTGCAGCTGGCTGTCTACCACATGCTGCACAAGTAAGATGGGGGATAATCATTATGTAGATGCATTTGAAGTGGAGCAAGAGCAGTTCAAAACAAGAACATTTATACAATAATGTGTAATGCTCATGGAAGCAGTAGTTCAAGATGTAAGTGTTTTCATGTTATTCATTATATTCATGTTTTTTTTTTTTTTTTTTCTTCCTCCCTCAGGGTAATGCCTTCACTACCAGAAAGTGACAGCGAAAATTCAAGCACTAAATCTGAAGATGAAGACGAGGAAGAGCCATCCTTGTAAGACTTGAGTCTGTTTTTCTGTGCGATTTTACGGACCCGTTCTAGAACTAGAAACACCAAGAACACACCAGTAAAAGTCTTTCCACGTGTTTAGCATTTTTAATTTTTGCATTGACGTGCGACTTTTAAAAGAAATCAAAAGGTCACAAAGTTATGAGTGTAGTGATTGTGCGGTAGAGAAAGATATTTGTAAAAATCAAAAAAACACCTAAACTTGTGTACTTTTAAAACATTTCAGCCTTTAACTGAAAACAACACATTAATCAAAAGATATCCCAAGGGTTGTGTTTATACAGAGCGCAATTGAACAAAATCAATGTGAAACAACTCTACAGTCCTGCTTTTTTTTTTTTTTTTTTTTTTTTTTTTTCTTTTTTTTTTGCAGGTCTCCCCCGGCTGCTATTATGAGTATACTTACAGCCGCAGAGGAGTTGGTGGAGAATATTTTGGGTAGTGTAGAGGTGGGCGAGTTTGCCGTTGTGCAGCCTCTCAGCATGGAACACTGTTGCATCCTGGGATATCTGTTGTCCTGGAAACTTCTTCTCATCTTCTTTAAGGCTGCACCATCTCAGGTATGGCACCTGTCACACTCAGAAGCTCAGCTAGTCTTTTTTTTTTTTTTTCTTCCCGCACTCACATGATGTTTCTTTTTTAGTTGAGTGCAGATTTGCATTTCAAACAGATGAGCATTTATGTGCTTCTCTATTTAATGTGGTTGTAAGTGGGTTTTACTCATCCTCTTGGGATGATGTCGTGTTACAGCTGCGTGTTCAATACTGCCTGCATTTAAAGAAGACTCGTTCACTGCATAAGCTGCTCCTGCACCTGTTTCGGCTCATGCCCGAGAATCCGACTCTGCCTGGGCAGCTCGCGGAAACAGCCAACAGGGAGCCCAAAAGCTTCTTCACCGAGAGCCTGTCTCTCTCCCTGCATCGTGAGTACATTCTCATTTAGGTTCATGTTCAAGCTCACTTATCACAAACACAGCCGTGAGGACTTGAAGGCTGGTTTAAACTTCCAAACATGCCTCCGAAAACGTCAGTAGGTACGAAAAACATTCTGAATAGAATGTGGGATGGGCAGTTTCGAGAAAGTGCTCCTTAGTCCAACACAACCAGCTATTAGCGATGTATAGAAGGGCGACAGCATCAGCTCTGCATCTTAAGAGGCTCTCATCAAAAGCATTCAGCTAATCACCACAGCAGTGTTGGGCAGAAGTGTCACTTCAAGTAGGAAAGCTATTAGCTTTAACATATTCCCACTAGCCTGGTGATAACGTCTGTATATTTTAAATCGTAGGAGATTAGGTTCATTCATTTATCTTCAGTAAAGGTTGTATTATGGTTAGAGTGACTTTGGACTGGGAAATTCCTTAACAATATATCTAGTTAATTACAGTAAATTACACATTTTCATTTATGACGTTTGGCAGGCGGCCTTATCCAAAGCGACTTGCAGAAAAGTTTCAGTTGATAAAAACATTCTGAAACTGGTTCACCAAGTTATTTTTTACCATCACTACCTACCGCCAGCCCGAAAACACTTGAGAGATGCTTTTTTAAAAATGTATTTAGTTTTTATTTTTTTATGTATGTGCTTAAGGAAAAGGTGTCGTTTGAAGACCGCCAGTGACTCAGCTGTTCAGACATCTAAGAGAATTTCACTCTATAACCTCGCTGCCAGAACAGAAAAGATTCAAGCTGCAGGCCTTCCCTTTAGCTTGAGAAATGGTAGAAAACCAGTCGAGAAGTGCTAAAGCATTGAAGGGAGCAAGGTGCATTGCTGGCCGTGATTGAGTTACATATATGTCTCATTGCCTGCTTAGAGACACTTGTCTCCAGCTATTTCAAGGAGTGTCAATACTTAGAGACAACTGGCTAGCCTAGTTTTGTTTTAAAGAAAAGGTATTATAAATTGTTTTACTTGCTGTTTCACTGAATTAGTAATTTTTATTTCTATTACGTTAATGTAGCTGAACTACAATTGTAGTCATTTAGTTTAAACAGTCTCACACTTTTTTCACTTGTTTGGTACATTGAACACCTTGAAAACCCTGAAAACCCTCATATTGTTCTGATAAAGCATCACATTTTGGTTGGCGTATACAGTATCTTCATCTTTGTGTCTTGTGTGACAGAGATGGACAGCTTGCAGTCTGAGGTTCCACACTTGGCCTGCTCTGTGTACTACAGTGCTCTGAAGGACCTGCCTGCCATGGTGCGTCTATGGTGGAACAGTCAGGAGAAACGTGTGGTTAGCACCGTGGATAAATTCACCAGCAAGTATGTGAGCAGTGTGCTGTCGGCGCAGGAGATCGCCTCGGTGCAGTCCAGCACGCAGACCTTTGACAGTATGACGGTGAGACACAGCACAATGAAACGGAGATCAGACTTTCACATCCTGTGACAAACACAATAGAATGGTTTATACTAAACTTTAGCTTGTGGAGGTTTGTTTGGAACTGCGCTCTGAAAAAGAGCTGTTCAATAAAACATAGCACCCGGCAGCAGTACTACTTTGATTCTGTCTTGGTGCTTACACACTTGGCGTGTGCTCAGAAAGACTAGTAGCATTAAAATTGCTTGGCTTCAGCAAGCTGGAAACCGCTATTGGTTTGCATTACGAGCACTCAAAATCTTTATGCGGGTCCAATATACAGTACGTACATTTCGATTTGAATGCACGAGTGGTGTTTTATGAGAAATTGAGTGCATTTATGTGGTAGTTGGCTGCTTTCACGCTGCAGTCTCTGGCCCAGACCTGAGTACGCTTGACCTTAAAGTTCGGTACAATTGTGTAATACAGTATGAACACTGGCGTATCATGCCTCTGCCTGAGTGCACTATACTGTCCTTGAAACCACTATTTCAAGTGGACCCACACACCGATCAAATGAAATTCGAAAGCTAGGATACAGCATCTAAATCTGGAATTAGGCTGCTGTTGAGTGTGTGACATCATCAGCAACGTCTGTCTCCTTCTGTTTCCCCCCAAATTCTAATTCTAGATGCGTCCAAATGGCCTGAAGTACCCTTTATACTTCACAGGGTGTTTAGGCATGTTAAGTGTGATTCTAAACCGCAGGGAGCTAAAATGTTCAGTTCAAAGAGAACTGCGAATGGTGTACGGTGAACAACTTGACTGGGAAAAGGAATGAAAAAAATTCTCATCAGTCATTGCGTCTCGGTGGAACGTGAAAAAAAATGGAGCTCAAAAAAGAATTTATATATTTATTATCAATATTATTGAAGAAGACATCATATTAAAAGGACACAAAGGACACATTTTAATTGAATCAAGAAATCCTTAGTATTATATAGGCTAATAATTGACTAATTATTTTTAGAATTAATCAATAATTTATTTACAAGTTAAGCACATTTTAATAGTAGGTTTTATAATGGTATCAGTTTTTGTTTCAATAAATATTCAATATTTAATGTCTGTAGTGTGAAATTTCCACAGCAGTAGTGACAGGTATCCGAGGTGCTTATGTTACCATGGTAACGCATGGAGGAAGTGACATCTGTGCTGGGTATTCCGAATGGTGGAGTTTTGTTGAGGGAAGTTCCCTTCACCGACATTCTCTGCAAATGGAGCACCAGTGAAGTACAGCCAGTATTAGGCATAGTGTGAATGCTAACTTCCTTGGTTGTACTCTTTTTCTCTGTGTTTCTCTGTGGCGCCACCTGCTGTATCAGAGCATGCAAATATGCAAGTGTACTCCGGTACAGAACAACATACATAATGTGAATGCTGGTCACAGAGATTGTGAAGGGCAGAGCAATCGCACCTGGGCATGGTACGATCCAATCATGCCTAGTATTAAAGAAGCCTTAGTCCACAGTGTGCTAAGAAAAGTCAGTGTTTAATGCGCATGCATATTCAAGTGGTTAAGTTTATTTAGTAAATCTGTGGCTTCTTGGCTTTCATATTGCTCTAAGGGCCATTTGAAGAAAAAAGAAAGTCAAATAAAAATGTGCAATTTCGAAAGGTGATTAAACACAGTCTATTAATATTAGAACTACATCCCACATAAAGCCACACTTTTTTTTGCATATGCCACAATATCATAATTGTAATGTGTTATGTTTGTGTTATATCCTGTTTTCTGTTAAAAGAAAGCTTTTTCTCGCATTATTCAGAGCTGTCCGGATCATTTTATTACAGATGTAACCCTGAGAACTAATACCACCTGAAGACTGTTGAAATATTGTGTGTACCAATAAAATTCATGTCTCCGTGTTTTACAGGTCAAAGCTCGCTCTGCCACGAGAGAGGTGATAGCGACATACTCGGTGGATGATATTTTTATTGAGCTAGTGATCCAGCTGCCTCAAAACTACCCTCTGGGTTCCATTATTGTGGAGAGTGGCTGCAGGGTCGGAGTCGCAGTTCAGCAGTGGCGCAACTGGATGTTACAGCTTAGCACCTACCTTACACACCAGGTATTGTAGGACCAAATACCTGCTTTCATTCTAACGATTGGATGTTGGAAATTATTATTTTGCAGTTTCTCCGTCAATTTTTACCACCATGTATGTCCAACACTGTGATCAAAAGTTTGTGAACAACTTTATGTGATCGTAGAGCATTCAATTTTAGACTTATTCTCCACTTTAATATAATAATTGGCGCTCGGGAATCAGGTAAAATAAATTATAGCTCTTAATTGACAATTGCTTTGGCTGAAGCAGTCAATTTTAGAAGTGATCTATAGCTTTAAACATTTCTATTATTTTAAGATGTGAACTATGAGGGATGAAATTTCTCCTGAATGAAGGTGTAAAACCAATTGACATTGACAGAAGACTTCAAGCCCAGTATAATGAGATTCTTAGGTGTAGTGGTGTGCAAATGTTTCTTGGGAGGCCAGCGTTTCAGATATTAAGCAGTCAGTCTGGTCATGGTCAATCATGGCTCTGGAGTACTGAGAAAACATTCTACCATGATGGTATCCAAGCACTAGTGAAACATTGGGATAAGTGTAGCCAGGGATTATATAGATGAAATAAAGAAAAATTTTACTCTCATAACTGTTGTTATTCTGCACAATCAAACATCCCGCTTTGACTTGAACACTCCTCATAGTTTTACCAAAAACGCAACTGTCTCAGTATTTCATGCCTACACTCAAACACTAACATCTCTTTCATTTGCCTTACACATTGTATGTGACTGTGTGTACTGGTTATGCTGTTTGTAGAACGGCAGTATCATGGAAGGTCTGGCTCTGTGGAAGAACAACGTGGATAAGCGTTTCGAAGGAGTGGAGGACTGCATGATCTGCTTCTCCGTCATCCATGGATCGAACTATTCGCTTCCTAAGAAAGCCTGCCGTACCTGTAAGAAGAAGTTCCACTCTGCTTGTCTGGTAAGTATCGTATCCCACTTTAAATGCTGTGTAGATGGTAAATTTCTTTGTGTATAAAAGGACTTTGTGTATAAGAATTCTCTATGCTTTTTTTTTTTTTTTCCAGTATAAATGGTTCACATCAAGCAACAAATCCACATGCCCGCTGTGTAGGGAGACGTTTTTCTAACCTCCAGAATGGACTTTGAATGAACTGTGAACAAGGATGTAATGGGGGGAAAAGCAAGAACTATGCTTAACAATAATTTGTACAGAAAATTGTATATGTAATTTTGGTTAAGACAGAAGGTGTTTTGGCAGTGAAGCCTGTTTTAGGAATCAGACAGGCACTGACTTTACCACCTCTGTCTTCTCATTAAGAAAAAGAGTGATAAAAAGGACTCAATAAAACAGCCTGAATTGGATCCATTTATTCAGAACAGAGGGACTGACATTGCATCCAAGCTGCAGTATGTTTATTTTCTTAATCCATGGATTGGCCTGGACTGCATTATCTTGACTGCCTTGTTATGACTGATTCACTTTGTTTTATAAAATCCTGATGCTCATCAAAGAAGAAACCTTATTGCATATCACCTGGAGAGGATTATCTATGAAGTCATAAAAAAAATACATCAACTTTTAATTTCATTAGAAATATTTTTGTGTTATATTAATCCCTGTGGGCAGCACGGTGGCGTAGTGGTTAGCACTGTGGCCTTGCACTTTCAGGGTCGGGGGATTGATTCATGCCTCGGGTCTGTGTGCATGGAGTTTCCATGTTCTCCTTGTGCTTGGTGGGCTTCCCACGGGTACTCCGGTTTCCAGTGTGTGTGCCCCCGTTGGATTGGCACCCCATCTATGGTGTACCTGCCTCATGGCCTAAACCTCCTAGGATAACCTCTAGGCCCCCAGTGACCCTGTACACAGGATAATCGGTGTAGAATATGAATGAATGAATGAATGAATGAATGAATCCCTGTTCTGTTTTGACTGAACTTTGAAGTTTGCCTGAATATCAGAATGTTGTGTGGGACCATGCTTCTCCATTGTTCAGAATAACTTTATTTTTCTGATTTATAGATAAATTGTTCATTTATGTTTCTGTAGTCATTTGCATAGACACTGCTGGCATATTAATGTACAAACTCTTAATGCGATTGAAGACTCATATTAAGTCAGACATGCTTTTATCCAATGCTTTTATCTTCTCACCAAGGGTACAATAAATCGATTCTTAATCATGATAACAGCATTGGTCATAGCAATATTTGACTCATGGAAATGCTGCTAAAACCATTCATCTGAAGGGCATGCTTTATCTTGGGCAGGGTCACGCTGGATCTGGAGCCTATCCCAGGAACACTGGGAGTGAGACGAGAATATACCCCACACACATCGCACATTTATTCACACTTGGACACAATTTAGCACAGCTAAATCCACCTACCGTTATGTTGACTTGAGAAAACCTACACAGACATGGAAAGAATATGCGAAACTCCACATGGTCGTGGTACAACACGGAGAAAGTTGAGATTAAATATATAGTCTTTTAAGATAACATGCCCATATTACAGTAATGTAGCATTTCAAAGCAGCCATGTGTATGTTATTTTGTCATTTGCAAGCGTTTGCCAAAAATGTATGGTTTTAATAAATGTGTTATGAAATTCTTTGCAAAAAAAAGCATCTGCTCTGGAGGCCTTCATAATAGTGAGACATGACAAAAAACTTGTAGTCAAATCACAGCTGAACAATCTGCTATATGGTAATTATTTGATCAGTGAGGATCTGTAAGCCAGATAAATAAATAAGAGAAATAATATTCTGTTCCTGTTTATCCTGCTAGTGTCTATTTACCACAAGTTCGTTCTTATAAACTTGCTCGGGATTTATTTTAATGTCCAATTGATGACATTGACACTCCTGGCTATTTCTGAATCCATTACTGTATTGCTGTTTGAACAATTAGTGTATTGGACTTTTTCTTCTTCTTCTTGTTAGTCACAGAACTACACTGCTTCTGATCGATGTATACATGTCGATGTGTATATAGGTCAAATGCTGTGAAATAGCTATTCATCCCATTATTTTCAATACCTTTTTAAGGTCAACTGATTTAAATTTTTTTATCTTTTTATTATTATTTGTATTAAATAGTAGGAAGTGCTTAAGCCAAAAACATGTTTAAGCCACAACAAAAATGATAGAGAAATTTGGGGTATTAATGAATGTTTATGGTCTAGATAAAAGACAGTTTGTTAAATGTGAAAAAAAAAAAATTTGGTATCTACAATTTCAGAACAAGATGTGTATGCAGATATGATACCAATTTAATGTTAAGTCTTTTAAACTGGTCCAGTCAGCAAGCACTTAATTACTACATCAGTCGTCTCCTCAGGAGGAGAAAAGCTTATTTCTTTTTAGTTCCCTGGTGTGGCGCCTTGATCCCCTTCAGGTGGTAACAGTGCCTCAGGATTTCTGATGGACAAGAGGAACCCTAGGGAGTGTGAGAGATGATTATTTTACGCTGCAGCATAAAGCACTAAGTTAATACAGCTACAGAGAGAAAGAGAGAGAGAGTGTGCAAAGATTTAGAGCTCACCAGGAGAGCCAGTAGTCTTATTTATGATTAAAAGTTAATACCATTAAAGACTATAATAGTAATAATAATCCCAGTGCAACCAAACAAGGGAGCTGCGTAGTCAGACATGGGTGAATATATTGTGCAGAGGAAATGTCTTCAGTCGTGCTTTCCCACCACATTATCATTACTTTTACCATTAGTGGTGCAGTGAGTAAAAGTTAACGGAAAGAAAGAAGGATAAATGAGTGCGGACGTGAACGGGGGACAGATAGAAAGAAAAAGATAAAGTGGCCAGTGTTTGTTGAAGCCTAAGAGGAGTTCTCTCAGACGGCTCTCTATCATAATAAACGTGATTTCCTTTCAGTGGTCTTTTATTGACTTTAATCTGCCTGGAATGCCAATAGCAATTTCCAGCTTACAGGAAAAGCCTAACCCTGTTGCCGTTGATTCTTGGAAACCTCACGATTAGGCAACCGCTACTGGCGCCGAGTGGCCGTCGTTTGTGGATCTTGGGTTTCTCTTGCTGCTATTTCAGTCATTTGTTTGTCTAATGGCAGCCTTGGATTCAATGCGTCGCATGGTTGAAAGTCATGAAGCAACTGAGCGTGATGTTTAACATTAACAGCGAGATCAGTCAGAACTCAATTTATAATGTCAGATTTAAAAAAAAAAAAACAATGTTTAGGTTGGTGTTAGATCTCTGGTATGACCTTTACACTTCAATGCGGTGAAGGCAGTGTGCAGCAAGTGTGAAGTACAGATGTATTCTAGTATAAACCCTAGATGGCAGTAGATCATTGTGCTGTCCTCGGCTCCGTCTGGGTCCCGCTGTTTAAGAACAGTTGTGTACACCAGTCTGGCTCGGTACTTTTTAGTGTTTTCCGTCAGCAACAACAAATGATTTTAATCTTCACAGTGTTTCCATTAGTATCTATTGGGAGCGATGTGATTATACAAATGGTATTGCGTGCTGAATCAGTCGGATTTGAGTTTTGGCAAAAAAAAAAAAAAAAAAGTGATCCTGTGATTCCCTTAGCGGATAATGTTACTTTCCATTAGATTAAAGAATAACTCACTTTAAGATGAGACCTCTCAGTGATATGATGCAAGTCTTTTCTTTTTCCTCATGCTTCCTCTGAAACTTGATTTAATGCAATCAGTATTCTCTCCTCTGTGTCTCTCTCTTCTTGGCTCTAGTTAATATTCAGTTCATTCTGACCCATTTCAGGTGTTCTGCTCCTTACCATGGAGTCACGCTTCAGCTTCATGCTCTAGGCCACCCTTCTACTCTCTAAATAGCAGCACATCGGTATTATTCCACCACCCCGCAGGCCAGCTGTTCTTCATCCTTCTGCCCTCTCGCTTCCTTTTTAGCATCATCAAAGTGGCCAATTTACACCAGTTCATCTGATTCCTAGTGAAGCTAATCTCGTCCACGTCTTCTTCAGTATCATCCTCCTGGCTATACATAAAGATGTCCTTGTTTGACGAGTGGGTCACTGCTCGACTCAATGGCTTACTCCCTGTTTACTGCCTGATGAGGACTGATTAGGGTTTATCCAAAGTCGTCTGCTGTTGGACCTCATGCTGAGCTGGACTAATTATCAAGGCAGCATGGGCTTACCTTAATTTTTACCCATGCATGCTTTTTCTGGCATTTTGCATTGTATATGAATATCTCTTCTGAGTCAAATGAGTCACAATGATGAATATCTGTCCTATTGATCTTATAGAGTTTATTTATTTATTTTTTTATTTTTTAAATCTAAGTGCATTTGCATATGTATTTATTCAGTAGTTTGAATGGAAGCGGATCAGTAGCAAAGCCACCGCAAGCCCGGCCAAATATTATTCATAGCAAAACGACTCGCATATTTTGTGAAACATTTACCAGTGTGCTTTCAAATACATTATCTTCGATTGGATGCACAACACAGATGTGAATTTTTGCATTACTGAGCTTGGTAATGGACATTGCAAATAAAAACGGAAGGTTAAATTCGGTTTAGTTTCCAATTTTGCATGATGCACCACAAGCAAAACCTCCCATGACCAATCCTCAGTCTTTTATGGAATATTACAAGATTTGGGACCCTTCCTTAAATTATGGAGAAATTCTCTTCATTTTTCTTCCACATAGGGGTTTATGGAAATAATGTTTTACTCCATGTTTGGTGCACTTTATTTTTATTCTCAATCTTTTAACTGTGCACCTGTCTAGAAGAAGAAATAAAATCTCTCCCTCATGTTTCAGTCATGAATATTTTTATTTGCACAGGTAATCTTCCTGAGAGTTGTTGTAACAGCTTTCAGCAAGTTTTTACACTCGCTTTCAATATTACAACTAGAACCTAATCAAAAGAACATTTTCCAGACTTGTGATACATGAAAAGTTTTCGACCGGGTGCCAGGGCCGCTATGCCCGAACTGACAAACCTGAATGATGATGAGCACCATTATTATCATCATCACCGCTGCTCTATTCAAATTCAGCTTTAATACTCAGTATCGATTGCAGTCTTCGACTTTGCGCTGTATATTCAATTTTAGCCATCAGTGCGTTCTGCTGAACAGAGCGTCTCATCTTTCATTGCATAAATCTCATTTGCTATCTCTAGCAGCACACATGGTGCCTGTCTCCTCTAGCAGGGGTGATTCGTTTTGCTAGGATGCGCGTTAGATGTGGACGAAAAGGGAAAGAAGGTTGAAGACAGGGCTTTAGAGTTTGACGGTGCTTTTAGTCCGACTCCTTAGCCACGCTCCCTATTGTCCCACAGTGGTGAGGCTGGGATGTCTAAATTAGAAAGGAGAGGACAGAGGAGAACCCATTCTCCTTGCTTCATGTTGTTTACACGGTGTGACTGTGCTAGTGAGGCACTGAATAAGTACAAATGGAGCAGCCTAGGGAGGGGTTTAGACCAGTGATTTGTCTCGACTTCTAAAGAGAAGGCCATTAATATCAGGCCTTCAGCTCTTGTTTGAACAGTCGTATGTGTCAGAGGAATATTATCAATTGGAGAGACTACCATAGGCTGAAGGAGAAGAGCGTTTAACAATGGAAGCTGTGCAGCTCAGGTAACTTTCACTGCATCACACTTGGGCTGGGTGTGTGGTCATGTAGTGACGCCTCTATTAGATCTCTCATTTACATTATAAATCTTTAAATAAATAATAAATGGGGATGGTGAAATGGAAAGTCCACCCTGAAACACATTCAATACGTATTTGTGATTTTAGATTAGTGATGATTCTGGTGCAATTTTTTTGGAATGGTACTGCAATTCTCTTAAGTTCCAGTGGTGTTTAATGTCAATTTCAGTTGTGATTGCTAGTAAAAAAAAAAAAAAATGACTGAAGTGATCCTGCATCTGTAGGAAGAGACAAGGCTAGAGGAGACCACATTCCTACTGGCAACACTCACTCACTCACTGTCTATACCGCTTTAAGCTGTATATAGGGTTGTGCGAGGCCTGGAGCCTATCCCTGGAGACTTTGGGCACGAGGCGGGATACAACCCAATCAATCGCAGAACACACACACTAGGGCTGCACGATTTGGGAAAAATGTCACATTGCGATTATTAAGGTCAAAATTGCGATTTGCGATTGCGA
>JAQMYK010000009.1:15566551-15582076 GCA_030014345.1 Clarias buthupogon
GAGGTGAAACCTAGGCCTATTACTCCACGTTTGCACTTTACCCTTTGACCCATGCCATCTATCTGCTCCTGTTCCGGGCCCTTTGTCAAATGTTAGAACTCAATGTGGCCCACGAATCAAAAAGTTTGCCCACCCCTGGCCTATACTGTATTGTGGATGATACCAAGTACCATGTTAACAGCCAATGCTTTGAGCACAGGAAATCCAATACTCTGCCACTAAGGAATTAATGGGACTGTTCAAAATAACACACATTCCTCTTGGAACATGATCATCAGAATTTGGTAGCCAGTATTGTGCTAGTTATTATTAAAAGTAATAAGTTACTATTATACGTTACTTTTCAATGAAAGTAATACGTTACTATTACTTCTTGCTTTTCTATAACTTATATATTACTATTGCTAGTTACTATTGAAAGCTACATGTTACTGTAGTGTTACTTTTACATAAGTAGTTCATGGGACTCGCAGTTCGGTAATACAGTATAAGGTAAAAGAAAGTGTCAGTTTTTCTGCTCTGCAAATAAACCATTTTAGTATGCATTAAGTGCTTACTTCACATGAACAGCATGAGTTGTCCAGTTCTTGGACATGTTTGTAATTAAATCTCAGGTTACTGCATTACATTAACACTGAAGTTAAAAACTTTATTCATAACCTGTTGGTCATTGTGTGGGCTACTGTACAGTATATACAGTACCATATACAGCACGTAAAAAAATGTTTCTGAAAAAGAAAATTTCTGCTTGTTCATAAAGCTTGAACTATAATCATGATTATTTTTGCATTAATATGTGAATCCATTTAACATCTCAGGTCTGAGGCATCTGTTTCCATGAGTTATCCTTTATGGGTTATTTTTTATTTATTTATTTTTAAACATTTTTATGTTGCCACATTCATTCATTCATTCAACCCTGCATGCTGAACACACTCACTCCATTTTAAGAACATTATTAGAATGTCCTTAATGCCCTGGACACAAGCATAGAGTTAGGAAATGGATTATTATTATTATTTATTTATTTATTTATTTTTATGTTTGCTAAACACTCATCCCTCTAACTTATTCAAAATGCAACTACTGACAATAACAAACCATTGTGAAAAGGTTAAATGCATGTTTTTTCTCACTTATCTCATCATCTATACCGCTTTATCCTGTATTCAGGGTCGTGGGGGGCCTGGAGCCAATCCCAGGAGACTTAGGGCACGAGGCGGCATACACCCCTGGACATGTGCAAATCCATCGCAGGACACACACACTACAGGCAATTTGAATGCTACGGGGAATGCCAATTAGCTTAATCTGAATGTCTTTGGACTGTGGGAGGAAACTGGAGTACCCAGAGGAAACCTACAAAGCACAGGGAGAACATGCAAACTCCTGGAATTGAACCTGGCTAGGAATTGAACCCAGTGCAGGGCCAGGCACTGCCAGTATCTGGGACACACACACATTTTTTTTCTTTTTTTTATCCTTTAACAATAGTTACAATATTAGACATTATGGCCATCTTAATGCATTGTTAAGTTAAGCCTTTGTCACATATACATTACAGCACAGTGAAATTCTTTCTTCACATATTTCAATGTAACTGGGGTCAGAGTGCAGGGTCAGTCATGATACATTGCCCCTGGAGCAGACAGGGTTAAGGGCTTTGCTCAAGGGCCCAACAGTGGCGAGCTGGGGATCGAACCGCCAATCTTCCAATCAGTAACTCAGTGCCTTATCCCTTATCAGCTACCACTGCTCCAATACCACTTTTGTAGTTTTTTTTTTTCCCTTCACTTAATGTCCTTCTAATTATGTTTTGTGCAATTTGCCTCCAGATTTGGCCCTTTATGCTGCTAAATAATAGTATAGAATAAGTCAAAATAACTTCCAATCCTGCCTCTGAGAGATTCATGGACTTTTGTTGTTCACTAAAAGTAAATTGACTGTACTGTGAATCCTTTTGGCAGTTTATGGGTGACATTCCTCAATGTACACATGTGGGTAGAAATAAAAATCAGCAAACAGAGATTCATACCACTATTGTTATTCTAAATATTAGCACTCTTGGAATGCTGCTTTTTCAATTAAATTAGTGGACCTGTAGTGAACTGTTGTATAAGATGACTTTACAAGATTATGTACCTTTAAATTGTTTACTAAGCGTCTCAGAATCACTCGTAGGAATCGAGTTCAAAGTTCATTTACGACTGAAAATAGTCCTACCTCAGAGTAGGACATAAAAGTTATTTATAAAACTTCCTATTCTTACTTTCAGCTAGGAGTAGGACTGCACCAAGTTAAGCTTATGACTTCACTTTTTACGACACTGAGAGCGAAGTAGGTTGCACGTTATAGTGGGTGTTGTAGTTTTTAGGTTTTGTAGTTTTAAACGGTGGAAAAGCGAAATGGTGAAATCAGCGGCAGTTGTGTGAAAGCTTTACGCACACAGACAAAATGTATAAATGCGTGACTAAAATCTGCCCTACTCTTACCTCTATAAGATAAAGAGTGAGTGGAGGCATTTTGTGAAAGAATCGATGCCACCTGTCAGTTTGCCGCACATACACCTGAGGAGTGTGAAAACTGGGGTACACCGTGTAATGAAGTGAAGCTCATAACAGAGAATCTAAAAAAAAAAGCTGTGTACAGTCAAATAATTTAATGTAATACATACAATATATATATAAATATGATTATTTTAATGTGTGTGCCATGGATGATGCATACAACATTGATTTCAAGCTGCGTGGTGGGGAAGTGTATGAATCTGCACGTGACCTGCGGTGTTGTTAGTTTAATGTATTATTTCCGTCGGCTGTGTCACTGTTGCAAAGCTGCATCTTTGCTGTTACTAAATTTTTTTTACAGTATCAGTCACCTGCGGAGACACCATACGAAATGTTCATTAATGGACCAGTTACAAACTGCACGCGGGAAAAAAAAAAAAAAAAGGTTTCCATTTTTGTCCAAATGTCAATTTTATGAGCTCTGTGTAACGCAGCGTTACTTAAACATCTTTCCTTTGCACGTGTCCCTGCCTGAACGCCACTTTCATGCTACTCCTAAACAGTTAGGACAACTCCGGATCTCGCCTACGTTTTGGTGGAGATAGGAGTGATTTCCTATTTTAAGAATCTTAATAAATAACTCCTACTCCTAAAAGTAGGACCAAAATGGCATCATTCTGAGAATTTTTGGCTACATAGGAGTGATTTCCTACTGAGATGCTTAGTCAATATGGGCCCTGGTCTGTGATCTCGAGTTCCTCTCATTCACTGTTCATCTGATGAGGGCTTACATACGTTAGCACCAACCTAACTGTGGAGACTACGCAGGTGTTTTCTTGCCCTGGTACACCTCTTTCCCTAGGTACTAATTACTTTTAACTGCGAGTCATTATGTCATGGCAGAATGGACTCGCTAGCAGGAATCAAAGTCCTTTTAGAAAAACAGTAATTAAAAGCCCAGGTAGCTGGCTTCAGGGCACCGAGCATGAAGCCCCACTACAGAGAAAATAGAAAGACACAGAAGTCCTGAAGTTAACTGGAGGTGCACTAAAAACAAAGCTATTTGAAGGGAAAATTGCTCATGAAAAGTCTTTTTTTTCCCCTGTGAAGTCAAGCTATTACATGTCCTAGTAATTTTGTTCAGTTCTAGAAAAAAGCAGCATGTATTCTGGGAGGATTGTGTCTGACTGAAGATGAAGTGGAAACTGAGGTTGATGGAGGTATGACATACAAAAGCTCATGGTGACTGAGAATATGTCAGTCACTGTGTTTATTAGGGGTAGGGTTTTTTTGGGGGAAAAAAAGGTGTCATGTTACCCAGTGGATTTTCAGATAATGGCGAGACATCTATCATGCCAGTGTGGATTTTAGCCGAGCATCAGCGCTGTTATGCGAGTTCATTCTGTCTGTTTCATTATTTTCAGGTGCTCGAGGGTTCTCTGGCAAAGCCCAAGCCATCTGATCACACCAGCTTCACGGTACCACCTCGAAGTTACACTCAGTGATAGACACAATTCTCTGAAAACCAAGGCCATCAGGCATCGGAGAGAGACTTTTGCAATTCACAGCCCATATGGTTTAGAAACAGGAAATAATTTGCTTCATGGTGTGAGAAACTATTGCCAAGACAGCCTGCCATTCTGGTGCTGAGCGGCATTCACCATGGGCTACTGTTATCATTTTCCAAGTTGGATGCTGATGAAAATATCAATGTATCCATATCACATTTACTGTTTTCATGTTTTCGTAGTTAATAAATCTATTTTGGTGTATTATGCTTGACACTTAAATATGAATTTTGTTATAGAATATGATTGAAAAGATATCTACTGTATACTTTTTCCGTTATGCCAGAGTTTGTATTTTATGTATGCTATATTTGTGACTTTCTGCAAATGGGAAGAATAGACATTTCTTGGAACACATAGGAACTGGTTTTTAAGGCAATTTGGCAGGCATTTTTGTAATAACAATAATAATAATAATAAAACCCAATAGTGTTGGATTAGAACCTATCAGGCAGGGGTGCAGACCAAATTATTATACTATTAAAACCTGGAAGGATAGTGGTGAACCCTCAATTTCATGGAAGAAGTGTGTTGACCATGATGGACGATCATTTGGGTGAAGTTGCACCATAATAAATTGACAGTAAAAATCATAACTATGTTTAACCGTGAAAGTAAGAGCTATGCACAATGGGATGAAAACTCCCAGTATCAGGACTAAACAACTGTATGGCTATACGGAAACCACTTGTTTGTGAAGCTAAAGCGAAGGATCCAATTTAAAAATAAAAAAGATTGGACTTTTAAGCAACGGAAAAAAGGTCATGTGGTCTGATGTAGGAAGCTGCAAGGACACATTACCAAACAAACCTGCACTCAAAGATTGGGCACAAATGTTTTTTTTCTTCTTTTTTTACTAGATGACACTTTCCTAAATCCTGCAGAGATCCCCTGAGTGACAGGGCTAAATATCAATGTAAGTACAGTCCTGATTGCACTCAAGTGGATTTTTATGGTTTTGTTGACAGTCTAGAGAGAGACAAGAGAGACTGTGCAACCCTCTTGGCAGATGTTAAAAAAAAAGGAAAGAGAACATGCCCGAAGATTTTATCTCTGTGCTCCTTTTTCCTTTCCTTGTTCATACAGTACGTATGTATATTTACGCACATTCTTCTACTTTGGTTCATCTGTTTTATTCCTGCATAGTTGTGTTTTATTATGTACTCAGTTTCAGGGTAGGAAAAATGTATCTTGAGTTCTACTGATCCACTGTCAGGACACACATGCACACGGTTTTTAAGTAAATTATTAAAGGTACTGTACTACTGTGCACCTTTAATGTTAATTACGGATCTGAAACTTCATATATAGTTTAATGCCTATGTTTATTGTACCTTATTTCTGCATCTGCTTGTCCAGATAAATACTTTATAGTATTTATCACAAACAGTTATGCATGGACGGTAGGCTCTGAATACTTTTGCAAACCCTTGTACCATTTGATCAACACCGGGTCTTGAATGTGTTTTTGTCCGGGTTCTGCACCCCACAAAATGTTTGTGTGCCCCCTTCCTGCTGAAATGACACCTACACTGTAAGGTGGTTTACACCATATGCTGCAAAAGAGGAGGATTAAAATGACGTGTGTTCCGAGACACGTATGTAAATATAATAATAATCAGCCAGTGGCAGAATCTTATTGTTATTGTATTAAACTGCATTAATAAAACAAGACCATGGGGTTAAATTGGTTAAAAATCAATAAGGATTTGCTTCCAGAGAGAAGCTACCCAGTCTGAATTCACATCCAGCTCAGCACAGATTACATAACTGAGCACTGTACAGAGTGCAAATGAGAGATTGTTTGCCAGATGTTGACTGGACTAAATATTTTCCTGTATGGAATATTCCATGCAGCAGGTGGCGTTCAAGCTGGCATATACATTACGTTCGCACTAATTCGTCGCAGGATTTGGAGTAGATAATGATGAAGCCCTGGTAGGATACAAACATGTGTACAAGAGTGTGCACCTGTTCTGATTGGCGCAGAGGTCTGTGCTCTGCAAACATGCAGATGTGATTAACGCGATTATCAGAACGCCGCTGCAAACGTGGCGTCTAGACACGATCGCCCATATTGTAAGCCTTATGATGCAAATTTGCAGCAGAAGAGACTACAAGTATTAGGTATTAGGTCTTCAAGGTTTATTCTTCTGATATGTGTATGAAAAAAGGCTTTGTATGAGCATGTCTACTAACACTCCCACTGTCCACCAAAGCACAGCTGTATAGCTAAAAGTTTGCAAAAAGAGCAAAGGGACAGGAAAATATGAAGAATAAGAAGAAAAGGCTGGTCACATTGATATTGTATAGCAAAAGAAAGAACAGCTCCAATTTCTTTTGTGCTGCTGTCACAAAAACAGCCATTCTGGACCCCCCTCACTCTGGGAAACCTGTGCCCTACCTGAGACTGCACCTGCACCTGGGCATGCAAGGGATTGAGAGGCTGCAGGAGTGCTTTCCCCTTTAACCATTGAGGAAAATGTACATTTTAATTGAGTCCCCACTGAGTCATGGTGAAGGCGTTTACAATCTCCTGCTTTAACAGATGGCTCACTATTTTTACCCTCACCTGCTGTCATGCTCGGCAGGACCGGAAGAGCTTCTGCAGTTTAATGGCATCCCCAGGGCCTCTGCTCCCAGACACACCACCACAGGTTCAAGCCCACCTGGAGGGAAATGCTTGCTTGCATGTGTTTAGTAACTGACTTAAAAATATAACAAACCAATAGTGGGCTTTAAAATGTGAGAAGAAAAGAAAAGTGAAGCAATCCTGAGGGAAGGAAAGTGATGGTTATAGTGCCTGAAGGAAGTTGTTAAGATGGACTGATGTTTTCATGCCTGTATTGGTCTCACAGGAGAGGTCATGTAAGGAAGGGTTGGGAATATTTTCCAAAATCTCAAAAGAATCACTAATCTTTCAAACTCCAAAACTTTTCACCATGCAAAAGGAGTTTGTTTCCGTTTTTAACAAAGCATAAAGACATAGAAGTTAAATATATTCGTTTGATTCATAGCAGTTTACATTTCACAAGACGGAAAAAGTGCAAATAAGGACAAAGCAATAAGCACCGTCTGAGAGCTAATAATCCCTACTCATACATTCACTTGCTTTTAAACCTATTTTTCTTTTTTTTTTCCTGCATGAGAATTCCATTAACTCAAATAAATGGAGTTGAAAGTGGTATAGTTTCACGTTGCATTTAATCATTTCCATGCAGAACTGACACAAAAAGGACAAAGTAAAATGAACCTTTTCTATTTTTTTTTTAAAGTATGTGTCTTAATGTCTTTGTCTAGACAGAAGCTCTGGGATTTTTTTTTCTTTCTTTTTGCTTGGTTCTGGCACAGGGCATGCCTTCACCTTCATAACTCATCTGATGACTGACCTTTCAAGATATTTCATTTTTTAATCGCAACCTCTAAATGATTCAAAGTTGGCTTTTTTTTTCCTGCTCTGAATGTCTTTGGTGATCTTTGGTGACTTTGGAATTAATTAGCAAGTGAGCGCTCTTTGTAATAAAATCATGATAGTACTGTACCTATGTGTCCTGTGCGAGAAGATTGAAGTTGGTTCTATAGCAAGAGACAGTGGTACAAATGGTGTCTGATGGGATTGCATTTTTCTGTCATGAAAGGTCACATCAAAGCTCATTTTCTCTTTTGACTGTTAGTCAATACTGTGGCTTGAAAATGGCAAATAATATATTGCAGAAAATATTGGTGATCAACCATCAGGAGAGTCACAGAGAAAAAGTTCACGAGCGCTGTAAATGAATAATTCTTGATTGTGAAAATTAAACCCATATAGATTGAGATTGATGAGGACTTTTCATATTGAATGTCTGTTTTACATAGAAACGAAAATCAGGCTGATGGAGTGGAAAATTATTTGATTGTGCTTATATAGTCGCGAACAGTGCTCCTATGTCAGCAAAAGGTCACTAGAGGACAATCATGCTGTCTGAAGTTGAAAAATTTACATTTTAAAGGAGCAGATTTGACTGGATGGAATAGATTGGTCCTTACTCACTCAAGCTTTCAACTCATGCGCTCTCTTGTGAATTTGCCCTCAATGTTTTTCCATTTGAAAGTGTATTACTAAAGTTAAACATGATCTGTTTGCTGATTGTCTGGCTTTGCGTTCCCACTGAGAGTACACTCTTCAATACATATTTACAAGGGGCATTGGTAAACACTGCCACCGGGTGACCTGTGTGCCTTCTTTAAATCCATTGTGATGTGCTTCTGAGCGGTCACATTGAGGACTGGCGTGTGTGTGTGTGTGTGTGTGTGTGTGTGTTTGTACTTGGGAAGGGGTGTGAGATCTCAGTGAGTGGAGTGAACACTGATCTGATGCACCAGTACAGGCGGGTGAAGAATGGTATTCAGAAAATGCCATGATTGATGAGGGTTGCCAGATGCTGTTGCATGTTTTGAACGAGTCTCTCCCTGAGTGCTTCTGCTGCTGTATAAAGCCCCAATCAGACGTCTATGCAGCTGGTGGGCTATTTTTTCTTTCTCTCTTTTTTTTTTAATTAATGCAACAAAAATGTTCTCTGCCAAAATATGTAACATATTTATCCATGATGTTCAGGGTTATTAACATCACTGACCTAGAGGCAGGCAGGCAGGCAACTGTAGTTGTTGTTGCTTTGGAGGAGGGCTTTTAAACATCTAGCTGTCATGCAATATATGTTAGGTAATAAACACTATTTTTGTACACGAGTCTCCAACAATGAATGTGGACTTTATATTAACTTAAACACTCTTCCCATTATACTCAACTTTCAGCATCATAGCACACAGTGTGACTGAATAGCAATCCCTGCTATGAGGATGGATTCCAAATGAGGATGGGTTGCCTGTTGAGTCTGGTTTCTCTCAAGGTTCCTTCCTATTCTCATCTCAAGTACTTTTTCCTCGTCGCCGTGGCTTTCCTATCAGGGACAAACTCACACTCATTCACTCATCGCCTATACTGCTTTATCCTGTATACAGGATCGCTGGAGGCCAGGAAACTTACAGTAGGGCACGAGGACAGGGTGCCAATCCATTGTAGGGTACACCCTCACACACACACTGTGGGCAGTTGTGGGACCAAGGTGGGATCGATGAAGTAGGGCATATTGTTACACTTTTCACACTCTTATACAGTATATCTTGTGATCAATACATCATATTGTTCCAAATTACATATCAAATGAAAGAACACAGGCTCATATTTTGTATTTGATTTTATTTTCACATTTTGTTTCAGTACAGACTTATAAGCATTTCAATAGTGAGTGTGAACATGTGAAATATTTCCCCATCAGCGGGTAAGTTGTCACACTGTGTGGGTTAAGACGTCACACAAGATTTGGCAATATATAAAACAAGAACCAATTTAATGTTGTGTTATTTTTTAAATTTTACTTCAAATTCAAAATTAACTTCAGCTACAGAAAAAGGTTGATTAATCACTGAACTCGAACCATTAAATCACTACCAACTATAACTGGAAAATAATTTCAGTCAAACTTTCAGGTAAAACCTGTCAAACACTCAAGAAAATCTCAAACCATGTGTCAAACCTCACTAGTCAGACTTGTTTTTTTTTTTTTTTTTTAATACCTTCTGCTTCTTGCCTGCCTTTTACTTCTTTTGTATTTTAGATTTAGTTGCCCTGCATTTCCTTTCCACCTTGTGCCTGCCTTCCAGACTCAAGTGCCTCCATTACTGGTGTGTCAGTGAGAATTGCAATTTGTTTGTTTTCTGTTGGCGGGCTAGTTTTCTTGGACTAGCTTTTGGGTATGGCCAAATGTCCCTGTTGATTAGTGGGTGGAGATGGCAATATGCAACATGTGACAACTTACTCCAAAATGACTGAGACAGTTTGCCACAAACTGCCATCTTTGCTAATGTTAGCTATGTGTTAAAGTTAGCTTAAAGCAAAACATAAACTGAAGCATAACACTTTATTCTCTTCTCTAAACAAGTCCAAATGTGCAGTTATTATATTTTTAAACTAGAAGAAGATTATTTNNNNTTGGTGGTTGTGGGGTTTGAACCTGGGATCTTCTGAACTGTAGTCCAATGCCTTAACCACTGAGCTACCCCTGCCCCCGTACAAAACTACTGTAGTATTCCACTTTTAAGTAACCCCTGTGACAAGAAGCCCTGGTCTCCCCTATTATTAATTTTTCTTCATTATTCGCATTTTCAAGTCAAGTAAATTAGGCATTATTATTTAAATTTTAACTATATACATTTAAGCAAATTGTGAAATGAACCAACATTCCTCCCGGACCAGGGTGCTACATACAACATAAATTAACCATAAACTAACTAGCTAACTTAGAGACCTAATTACTGTAGCTGGCTAGCTGGGACAGGACAGATTGACATTTTCAGTCAAACAGAGAACTATGTTTTTATACAAAAGAGACAACATAAAGTGCTTGTGCAAATGTGCAAACAAGAGCGACAAAGTGACAATGCGACAACCTGACATTACAATACCTTTTTTTTTTGGTTCAAATTGGATTCGATCACATGTGCATTCACAGTGCACGATGTGGAGTAAAATGAGATGCAGTTACTTCAAGACTCTAAAGAAAGTTTTCCAGAAACATTTGACTGGGCATCTGGATAGGACTAGGGGTGTACATTAAGTATACAATCGAGGTCATGTTTTCCCAAATGTTTCTTCTCAAATGAACCTGTTCCACTAAAAATCCTCAGATTCCTCTTTACATCTGACAGAGGTGAAACATGATGTGTTCATTTTGTTGTAGTTCATCTGCCACAAAGTTGAATCTCTTGTAAATTCTGATGCTTTTCTTTTCTTTACACTGTAGTTGTAAAGATTGTTCTGTCAGCTTGAGCTTACCTTTTTCATCAATACACCATTTCTGCCTGCAAAAGAGCATCACATTGGACGTTTTCACATTACAGTCGCAATAGTCTCTTTCTGTGCAACCCTAGAGACTGTTGAATCTGGAAAAAAGACCACATCAGCAATTTCTCAAACACTCAAACAGCCATTTTGGCACCAATAACCATTCAACATTCAAAGTGACCAAGATCATATTTTCTTCTCATTGTAATATTTTATCTAAAGCTTGTATCTGTGTGATTTTATGCATTGCGCCGCTGTGGAATTTTTGCCTTATTGGATATTTGCATGGAAGAGAATGTGTACAGGTGTTATTAAAGTGTCTGGTGAATGTACAAACCATAAATATAGTTCTGATCATCTATCACTATGTACATTTTCCATCTTTTTTGTAATAAAAATCTTATCTACTACACCTAAATAATGAAAAATGCATCTTGCTTCAGTAAGTGAAAAGTTTGATTTGGTACTGAAAAAATTTACTCTCACTCTAAATTTTTTCTCTCATCTCTGTCTCCTTGTTGGACGACTCATATAGTCGTTAATCAGCCTGTATCAATGGCAGTTCAGGGAAGTTTGCTGAAGTGAGATTTGGGCCATCCATCACCCTATTCGGATGTTTCATAATAAAAAGCTGCATACATTTTTCTTCTGTTGGCCTTGTCACAGCCAGATCAGATCTCTTTGTGGAGTTTGTTCGGCTGCTAACTGATTAGCCCACTGAGCATTGCTGACAGAATAATCGGCTGCACGCTGTAGATGCTATCAGCTTGTGATAGATACCCTTGTTTCTTCAATTAGGCACCCGGACACAGAAAGTACGGAAATGTGAGCTACATCTCAATCAGCATCTGTTCGCTGTGGTATTGTGACACTAGAGCAGATAGCCCTGAGACATAATATGGAAAAAAACAAAAAACAGGAAGAAGATCTTTAAAACATTATTCAGTAAGGGCCAACAAGTTCAACAGACATAATCGACAATATGGAGTCTGACTTCATGCTTCATGCACCTGTCTTTATGTCTACAGTTTGTCTCGGGCTCTTCGTCTTTGTATAACACATCGATAAGAATGTCAGATTCTCCCACTTTTCTAAAGTGCCATTAATCTCTGTCATGCCGGAAATCATTATCATCAAATGACTCTCTCATAAGGTTATTCAAATTGTCACCCCTCGGAAATTATTTGACACTCTGTACAAACAACAGTTGACAAATGTGACTAAATTGACCTAATAAAAGACAATGATAATGAGGCTTGTTTTTAACCTCAGTTGATGAACAGAGACATATGTAGATAACATGTTCATAATTAAAGTGAGAACCCATTTCCCACTATAAACCTATAATTCTTTTAAATCTCTCAGTAATATATGCCTCCCCAAATGTAGATTAGGTGGTACATGTAGAAGCAGGTGGGTGTCTTTCTCGGGAAATTAAACATATTATATTTTGATTTTCTCTTTCACTTTTGGGGGTAACCAGACATATTATATATAAGTACACCATGCTGTACATCTTTCAGGACCATGCTATTAACAAAACACAAAAAAATACCCCATGCAAGTACATTTACCTCTGTGTGCCTTCTGCTCTAGAAAGAAGGACCAGTAGAGAGAGCCTTTCTATCCATAGGTGGCAGTAATTTGCCACGAGTCTCTGGAGACTGAGGAACAAAAAGGACTTTTGTTCCCTAATGGATCATGTGAAAGAAGTCTTGCTCAAATTAGTCTCCTATTTCTTCCAAGATAGCAGCCCTGAATCTACAATGCCACATGCTAAAATCCTCAAAGGGATACCATTTAACGGTACAAGCGGCATAATTGTGCATACAGGAAGAAGGTCTTACTACATGCAAATGACAGGCTTTATGCTGAAAATGATGAGATGTACCTTTACATCCATATGCATGATGGCTCCCATTAAATGGGCTTTGTCTAGAACTTCAGGAAGAAAATGAGAACTCTGCATGGTGCACACAATGAAAATCTTCATGCAAAGAAACCGTGTGCAAACAACTAATGCGGTAGGGAAAAAAAGATGACAACATTACAGCCCCATTTGTCTTTCAATCTTGAGTACCAAATTTTCTTGTCCTCTTTTCTCCTCTCCATAACTAAGCTGTCATGGCTCCCAAAAAGAGAAGCTTTACACAGAACCATTTGTTCTTAATGAACAAAGTGCTACCGTATGATGAATTGGTGAATTTGAGAATGGTTTAAATATAGAGGGGAAAAGGATGGGAATTCTTTATCTTGTGGACAAAAAAAAAAAAACGGAATGGAGACTGAAGAGAAGGAATTGATTGTACCACGAGTCGGCAATTCCTACAGCTCTGTCATGAGTCAGTGTCAGTGGGCTGATTACTTGCATTACGAAAATGAGAGAAAAATGAAATGTAAGATACAGTGGCTGAGGGTGGCGAGCATCTAAATTTGGCAAGGCATTTTTCCATGGATTATTCCGAGGACTACTGAGGTGTAAATGAAGAATGAGATAAAAATGAACCTGTGTGTGTGTGTGTGCAGGATGGAAAACTGGAAAACGGACCATGCAGAATAATGAGATCTGCGAAGGACAACCAGAATGAAGCATTTTACCTTGCATCTCCTGGGAAAAGAATGATTTTTCTAAAGTGAAGGTGCACTCTGACATACACACATGCAAGCCAGGATTACGGTTATTGAAGAACAGGTGGTTAAAAAATGATGGAGAGAAAGGACAGACATTGAGCTGGTGTTAAATCAGGACCTACTGTTCCGTTTGAGGAAAGATCTCATGAAGGAAATTACAGTACTATCAAATATCTCAATAATGGCAGACTGCTGCCTTTGTTTCAACATTGCACGGCACTAACGCAAAATTACACAGTGTTTTTTTTTTTTTTTTTTTTAATAAAAAGATTTATTAATTAAAAAAGGAAAGTGGAAAGCTGTGGACTGTCTCAGTCATTTCCCAAGTACAAATCCAATCAACCATGTATTTAACTTGCTCAAAAGAAGATTGTTATTTGAAAGCCCTTGAAAACAAACACTGAAAATGGCTGTGGCGTTTAGCAAGACTTGGCCAAGCATGCCAGCCAAATAGCACGTCGAGAATGTCATGACATAAAGTTTGCATTTTTCTGTGCAGTTATTTTGTGTAATAAGACAAAACACTGTTAATCAAGAGTTTTTGAATGTCAAATCGAATGACAATCTGGAATCTAAATAAATAAAAGAGAGGTTTTTGTTACGAGGGGACGCTTCAATATAGCGCCACAAATTATGTTGTCAAGTGTGAGAACCCCATCGACTTAGAGAAGAGCTTTGGGTCGTGGGGTGTTTATTTGCTTCTCTTGTGAAATTAAAATATTTATTTATTTATTTATTATCTTTTCACTTTTCTCAGTTTCTCAGTCCCCTCCCCCCTCCTAAATGTCTGCACGTGGCGCGCTGGTTCCTAAGTAGCCTACCGGCCAGGTGTAGCGCGTTTACTCTAATTGCCAGCGTGGCTGGGTTACCTAGCAACCACTCCCGTCCGCCTCTCTGCCTGTCTATAAATCTGGAGTGGACCCCCGCGGCGTCGCTTGTTTTGCTCGCGGACACGTTACAGTTTTGTCTGTGCACCGGTCTGAACTCTTTCAGCAATATCTTTATGTTCCATACATTGAAGGACCCAAAACCAGAATCATAAAACTTCCTGTCTGTCTAACTGTAGCCAGATTATGTCACAGCAAAACTGACTGGACAGAATTTAATGAAACTTTTGCAGTACTTATCTGCCTGAATTTTAATAATAATATCTTTGATTACATTAAAACTGATCAGCTTACTTTAAAATATTTTTAAGAACTCTTTTCCCATCAACAAAAGGTGCTTATTAATAAAAGTATTAGCGGTTAAATGCACAAATAACCTTAATTATATCTATATAAATCTAAAAAAATATTTGTGAAATCATTTAATTACATTTAATTGTTTTTTTTCTGTACATTTCTCAGAACTTCAATGATATCTTTACGTTTCACACACCGGAGCACCCAAAACCAGTCTCCTAAAAATTTCAGTCTGTCTGTCTGTACAGTATGTCTGTCTGAAATTTTAATTGTTTAATTGCAATAGGTAGATATTTGCCTGAATTTAAACTTACAATTTTGAATAGACAGATCGATACATGTTTATTCTTCCTGCGGGAAGTTTTATACCAGTACCTGCGCTGAGAGCCCAATGTTATGCACTAAAGTAGTAGTGAAGTTATGAGCAGTTATATGCCGATTACATCACAGCATCAAGCAAAACTGGCAGGACAGATTTGAATAAAATTTTTGTAGTACTTAAATATCCACCTGAATTTTAACCTGCACCATAAGTGAAATCAAAATGTTGTGTACAAGCGATGTTTTGAACAGATATGTGCCAGTGCCAAAGTAATACTGTATACAGTAAGTGAATTTTAACAGGCGGCACGGTGGTGTAGTGGTTAGCACTGTCGCCTTGCACCTCCAGAGTCCGGGTTCGATTCCCCGGGCAGGCTCGATTCCCGTCTCTGTGTGCATGGAGTTTGCATGTTCTCCCCGTGCTTGGTGGG
>JAQMYK010000009.1:15582176-15606203 GCA_030014345.1 Clarias buthupogon
CCTGGGATAGGCTCCAGGTCCCCCGCGACCCTGAACACAGGATTAAGCGGTATAGAAAATGAATGAATGAATGAATTTTAACATGATTCATTTAAGTTTTTTTTTAAGACTAAACTTAATCCTTATCCAAACCACTTTTTTCTCATGTGTGATTCTCTTGTTGATTACCAGACAGGTAGTGTATTTGGCTGACAACAAAAGAAGTACATCTTAGCATAAACAATGCGTAAGATACAAAATTTTTTACAAAATCTTATTTCCTTCTGTTAATAAGTTAGTTCTGCTGTACAGAAAGACAGGCAGACATGTATGTGGAATTATAATATCACTGATTACATTAAAGCTGATCAGCTTATTTTTTGCTTTAACCTTTTAACTATTTCTACAAATGGTTTTGCCGTTAACAACGGATACTTATGCTAATTACAAATAAGTGAATAGTGAAGAAAAAGTAATTGGCCAGTTTTGACAATAGTCTGGTATCACAGTATATCACACAGCTTAAATCATTGGTCTTAACTTCAGTTTTACGTGCACTTACTTGGTCAATTTTCTAGTGAATTAATTTATTTCTGCTTTTTAAGCTATAAACAAACTAATTGTCTAACTTAATAAAGCACAACCCTGGTCTGGGTTAAACTCCACCTTAAATTAGTTTTTTAATTTTACTATAATTTAGGAGTAACTTGGGATGTAAAAACATATATGCCATGGCCAAAAAAAGTAACTGTTACCAAACTGACGTGAAATTCAAATGAAAGAACAATAAAAGAGATTTATTCGGTTAAGAACAGGTCAAGAACCATCCCATACACTGTTAAGACCTATAGACATTAGAACTATGTTTAACAGTAAAAGTTTGCACACACATGCACACAGTATAGTAAAAGCTAAAAGGTTGGGACTAAACAGTTGTGTGGCCACAAGAAAACCACTTATTAGAGACGCCAATCAAAAAGTTATTACTTTAATTGATTTATTTCCTTCCGTGATGGCATGGCCATAATCCAGGAATCAAACTGAAAAGAGTGGCTCTGGGATCCAAAGGTTAAGGGTGAAAGCATGACAGCATGGAATTACTTGGATTTAAACACAAAACCTTCTGATACTTACCACAAAGTCTTTACCACTGAGCCACCACAACTACACCACAGTAACATCCAACGTGAAATTGCCGTGTCACATCAAAATGTGTCTGGCAGAAAAACGGAGATCACTTTCAGCTTAACATGTAATGCACATGATTAAACAACATATGTCAAGGTATGTAGCGCATTTCTTTTTGGTTAGATTGCTTCATCATAGCGATAGTTATTACAGACTTTTCGGATCCTCTTTCAAGTGAATCACCCTGTCCAGAAGTTGCCTCACCAACCCAAAAAAATTCATATAAATAAAATAAAGAACAACACACCTTCTCTTTCTGTCTTCACTTGCATAATCTTATAACACATTATCTCTTCATTCTGAAAAAATGTGTGCTTTTCAGATAAAAATGCTAGTGCATTTACAGTATATACTGTATACTGTAATCATGCCTTAGAGAATAATCCTTTGTACTTGTTAATGTGCCAAGTTTGTTGTTTATGTTAATGGATCGTGACTGTGAAGACATTAACAGTGTCTGTTCCATTGCATATTTCTGAGCACAATGTGACGCAGCTTTCTGCATACAGACACAATGTATAAGTGCAGGTATGGGTCTATAGGTTCAGGTGTACGAATGTATGCAGTCTCCATTGTGTACGTGCTTGGCATTATTAAAAGAAGTGATATTATTCTGCAACAGGTGTTGAGATTAAGGCAAGGTGACGGAGAGCTCGTATTTATACAGACACCAGCTGTTCAAAACTGACATGCTGTACATAAGAATGTAAAATCAGACACATGCTTCATAGTTAAGCTCAAGGTTAAAGAGGCAGACACATGCCACATGGAGCCCGTGTGCTTTAATATTAATGACCATCGTTGCTGTGCCCTTTAGAATGTAATGTGTGTGACTTTGTCAAGACGGCATCATTCAAATCAAAGGAAAACGGTAAAGACTAGAGCGAAGAAAGGTGAAAAAGCTCATTAAAATCCTTTCTACTGAGATTTTTCAAATATGCCTGTAATGTACTGGATTTCATTTAGCCCTCCACAAGGGCTCTTTAAGGAGTTTCAGCTAAGCAGTGTGAGTGTATGCTATATATTTTTAAAGTAATGACCAATGGTGCTTTCTTTCTGCATGTAGGTATTGAACATTTTATTCACTTAATAGCATTGGTGGCCCACTGGTGGGCTCTCGTCTGCCATGCGGAAGTCCAGCCACTGGATACAGTGCCGGTCTTGAGGCTGGATAAAATGGTAGAATTGCATCAGGAAGCGCATTCGATGTAAAACCTGCACCAAGTTGTTGTCCGGATCGAACGGTCCGCTGTGGCGACCCTTCGATGGGAACAGCCGAAAGACCGACAATAGTTGAAAATCAATTTATAGGTTCTGAACAATCAGATTTAAGAATTCCACAACATTGTGGTTCAAATGTTTCCAGAAGTTCTAGTGTGTTATAGTGCACCTTTGTGAATCAGTGTAAGGATTTCTTGAATTTTGGTAGACCCCCTTTTGTCTACTCAGTGCTCAGCTTGTATTCCGCTTGTCCGGCCTGGTACCAGGGAACCCCTCAATGAACGCACAAGTCAGTGCTCAGTGAGATGTTCAAAATTTATTGTGGAAGACAGGTGTATATAAATGCACACACACACAAAAGTACCAAAAGGAGGGGTGTAGGAGTGGGTACATCTGGTCCGGAATGTTTTTGAAAGATAATATGGAAAAGAACAGGAGCTTGGGAGTTGTTCTTAGTTAGGAGCCTCCAACGGTTTTATAACCTGAACATAGATTATACTAAGGAATGTGTTTGCTGATAGTGCAGCGTATCGAGGTCAAAGAAAGAAAACACTCTGTTCTCATGCACACATTACATAATATAATGAAACACACTAAAAAAAAGAAATATTCCCTACAATCAGTGAATCAGTGATGTGTGTGTGTGTGTGTGTGTAACTATGGGCTGAACTGAAATGCTGAACTGCGGACTGCTTTGTGTGAGTGTGTGTATGTATATACTGTACAGTATGTGTGTGTGTGTGTGTGTGTGTGTGTGTGTGTGTGTGTGTGTGTAACTATGGGCTGAACTGAAATGCTGAACTGCGGACTGCTTTGTGTGAGTGTGTGTATGTATATACTGTACAGTATGTGTGTGTGTGTGTGTGTGCGTGCTGTCAGCTGAAGCTCTGAACCACATCTCAGGTAAAGTTAAAACTCCAGCAGACACACGAGTTCATTATCATAAAGCGCCAGGCCTGGCAGACATGCCATAAGAGACAGCATTGCTGCAGGGAACAGCCCACACTAGCCTGCTATTATGACAAACACAATCTGGGAGATATAGAAAAAGACAGGTGATGTCATTTGCAGTTAAACCTTTATTACCTTTAATAAACATGCCATACTTTTCCTTTTCAGAATGATGGACTACAGAATGTGCATGCATAATGGCATAATCACAGAATCTCACTATTATTGGTATTCACGTGTATGAAATCTCATCCATATATTTCTTCAGAAAAAGGTATAAACTTAAGAACTACTTGAATTGACAAAATGAGGGAAAATGTTCAGAATCACAAACTATGAAGAACTTTTATCACAAGAACAACTTGTGATGAAACTTCTTGTAAATGAAGGTGTAAAACCCGGCTGACATTTACACAAGGCTTCAAGCACAGTCTTGTGATGAGACTCTTACAGTAGATGCAGTAAAACATTTGATTGGTGCAAACAATTTTTTAAAATCTGCACATCTGTGAATGACAATCCTGGCTGAAGGAACTTTGGAGCTTTGGAGTACTGAAAAAAAACTTTCTAACCTGATGGTATCCAGGCTCTAGTGAAACACTTGGATAAGTGCATTAGTGTGGCAGGGGATGAGAAATAAAGGTAATGTTCTGTTATTCTGCTTAATCCAAAGTTCCAGTTAGGCTTGAATGCATCAAATACAATTTAGGTGTTAACGTTTTTAATACTTGGTTATATTTATCATATAGCACCTACAGTATAACAGCCCTGCACGACTGATGACCTATACAACTATTATTTAAAGGGCTCCTACAGTAAATGACTACAAATTTCATTTTTTAGACATTCAGTTAGAACTCCCAGTGTATGTGTCTGTGCAAACCTAAAACCTAAGAAAACAAACAGAATGTGACCCTCTAATGTGACGTCATATAAGGGGAAACCCTCCCTTGACTAGTTGCTCAGATCTATAGTTCTCTGGTGGGGCGTGGCTCAGTACTAGCTCATTTACATAGACACTGAAATGGCACATTTGGAGGAGGAGTGAAGCAGAGGGAATTTCAGATACACAAAATGCTTTATTTGAGGTGTCTTTCAGCTGGAACATTAACACACACACATGCACACTTTGGGGAACCACTAAGACCTGTTTTAACTTGTTAAATAAACAGTAAAATATAGAATCTTAATCAGAAGGTAACACCTCTTCCTAATAAAAGATGCACTAAGACTATAATGCACTTCAGTGTATCCTTATCTTACATTATTTTAATATTGTTACTTATTGTTGCGTCCCAAATAAATACTGGCTGCTGTCGTCTCACAGCTCCAGTGTCCCTGGTTCATCCTCTTAAATAATTCTTTTGATTGTGTAAATCTGCTTTGCAACAATGTCAATTGTTAAAAGCGCTATACAAATTGAATTGAATTGAATTGAATCCTGAGCTTTTGTTAATGTCTGCGCGTTGTTTTGCATCTTGTCTCCGTGTCCACGCGGGGTTCCTTTGGCTTCTCTAGTAACTTTTATTACAGTGTCATGACATTGTCACTGGTATTTATAAACCGGCTGACCTCCAAACGTGCACTGAACTAGAAAAACAGCTGTCATGGCTTTCAAATACAAATAAGCCTGGAAACAACCTTAAGTCAAGTAAAATCAATGTTACTTGACTCCGGTGTTATATCAACCTGACACTGAAATCGATAAACACCCTGACACCTGTTGGAGTAAGCATTTCTAAATGTTTATGTAGATTTATATCAGTTTTTGAAAAAAGATGCCGCATAGCCCTATAAACATCACCGATAAATAAAATGCTAACAAAAGTTCTTTTTTTTTACCCAATCCTGTGTATGTGTAGGATATATATCAGCTCAGCTAACACTCTGAATCAGCACCTGGCAGCTGATAAGTGGAACAAAATGTCCCATGCACACAAACAAGACCCAGGAGATTAAAGATAGTTTATTAAATCTGTGTTTGACCCCGAGATCAGACTGCATTGTGTTTCTGGGACATGAGTGATGCCTCTCGTATCTCTGTAAAAGCTTGTTTTGGGATATGTAGGCCATCTCTCATGTCCTCTTTTGAGTGTGTTGGCATGTGTGCCAGCTCGGCTGGCAGGCAGGATGCCAGTGTTGGTGCAGGGACGAGTGTAGGAAGTGTCCCCTGTGGCAACGTCCCGCTGATCACTGCTCTTTTCCCTTAGGGCACCTGTCTCGCCTCTCCACAGGAACAGACTCCATCATTTATCAGCGGGGCCATGAATACGTCTACAGTGTGATATTTGTACTATTTCAGGACTACTTTTACTTTTAACACCAGCTGCAGAGTTTGAGGCAAGAAAGTGCTCCATTATGTCCATGCAAGGGGATAAACTATCGCATGTAGGGCAAGTGGTCACATTTGTACAGTAAGGTGCTGGTTTGTCTACATACAGTTAAATACAGTTATGTTGATCTTACCTAAATTTACAGCATCATAAGACACTCAAGCACTTTAGGGAGAAGAAAGGATGTTTCCTTTGCAACTCAATCCTCCAATTATACAAAACTCATAACAACTGGGAAATAGCATAAAGTATTTTATAAGTGCACTAGGGGGCTGTTGCTATCTGGTGGGCAAAAATAAGTAATAAAAATAGCCATACCTCAAAGAATTCATGCAAGATTTTTTTTTTCCAGTATGAGATAGGACAATTATCATAACTTTATAGAAATCAAGTTATTCTTACAGGAAACATTGCTTCCTCAAAGCTGAAAGCTCTTTTTAGCCTAAGCAAGGGTTACTTTAAGTTAAGTATTTGTGGTAATTTGTTGTAGTTCTTACCATTTTCATATAGATTCTCCAATTTCCTTGTATCCAAAAATTGTTGGGTATAGAAAAAAATTCCCCTGTGTGTGTGTGAATGTGTGCATTTTCCCCCCTGCAATGGCCTTGTGTCCAAGGTGTATTGCTGTCTCACTCCTAGATCTCCCTGGATGGACTGTGACCCTGCCAGGGATAAAGAATTCATTGACGGTAAGTGAGTGGGTTAGTGAGTGAATTTGACATAACAACGGTGAGCTTAGTCCCATACATTACAAAACTTACATAAGAACATCATCTTAAATGACAGTCACAACCCTGGGCAGCATAAAATAATCATGGCAGTTAGCTGTCAAGTATAACCATTAACTTTTAACTATTTATGTTAATTCATATGGGTCTCCAGTGTGTGAGTGAGTACAAACAGAAAATGTGAGACACCTCCCCGCCCCCCCGGCTATTTTCTTGATTGGCCAGGCCCTAAACAAGCCAGTCAGAATTTTCCCCAATTGTGACCTCATATAGGAAGATGCTCTTCTCTCTCCCTTGTTGCTCAGCTTTGCTGTTCTCTAATGGGGCGTAGGTCAGCAGTAGCTCATTTACATAAACACTGAATCAGCATGTTTGGTGGAGTACTCAGAGTTTGAGGCGGGAATGCATAATCTGAGTGGTGTTTCAGCAGGAGCATTAGCAAACAATTTGGGGGACATCTGACACCTTGTTAACTTGTGGAAGAAATAGTAAAATATAGGACCTTCAAATTGTCATTTATTTTATATCAAATATTCCATTGCAATATGAGTTTTCAAACTGAGATGTTTTATTGGGAAAGTTAACTCATTATTGCCATGCATAACAACAGGTACTGCTATGAAATGTAAAGTATTAACCAAATATTGAATAGCTTATTTTACCATCTAAACTGAAAGAAAAACATTTTATTATAGTCATCTTCAGTGATATTTGTTCCGAGGTCTAGAACAGGCACGTTTTAAACCCTTAACCCATCGGAAAAGAGGATCAATAATCTTAAGACAAAATGGGCAGCAATGCAAATAATGATCAATCATACAACCTTTAAATGTTTAGGTTTTTTTTTTTTTCCAGATGTCATCACGGAGTTGAAGCGCAGTGTTAATTAGGCAGGATGGATGGACGAATATGAAATCACATTAGAAGGAGAAAAGGATGAACTCAGCCACCTGCTAGTGATTTTGGCATTTATTTATTCAAGAGTTTCATTCCATACATATTAATTACACTTGAAAAGAAATTGCAGAACAAATGAATACACAGAGGCAGAAGACATAACTTAAAATGATGCGTTTTTTCATTTTCAAGAAGCACAGATCCCATCATTTGTCGGGTGCCTCTGTCATCTGAAGGCCAACTCGCCTAAAGCAAGTTACTCCGAGGGTCCAAAAGTGCTACCTACTGCTCCTGTATTCCTGATCCGCTCGGTATGAAGAGAAGTGCTCACTGTTAACGTTACACTCAGTTAATACGTCACACTCTTAATTCATACTGAATCTCCACAAATCCTAGATTTGCCTTTTCTTATAACAGATGGTTATAAGGCAGTAGGTGTTGGTTGGTGTATATGATCGTTCTAGCTCGGGCTTCCCACAACATATCCTTTACCCAGTTAGAGGAAATCTTATACTGTACACTTAAACAGATTGAACATATCATCATACTGCTCATCTATTACATATGTCATTTCTGACTGATGTGTATCTTTTCTTTATGCTTATTTATATAGACACTGTTAATGTTTCTGTAATCATCATCTTTATTGTTTTTGTTTATGGTGAGAAATGAACAAAAGACCATTGTATTTCTTCGTACAAACACTATGGGATGGATGACACCATTGAAGTCTCTTCCTGTGAAACTCATGCGATCATGGAAAAAAAGGACAGCGGTAGATAGCAAAACCTTAAATAAACACTGAGATTTTTATTAACATTATGATTGCCTATTTGGAAATGTAACAGATACAGAGCTTCAGTAGATGGGAAGTGCTTTGCAAATCTGTCGAATCAAATTATAAAAAAAAAAAAAAAAAAAGGAAAAGAAAGAAAAAATAAACCCAAAGAATCATTCCTGAGAATAAAAGTAAAAAAAAAGAAAAGGAATCACAAGCTCTTTGTGAGGAATGGAAACACATGCTCTTTGTGATATACAGCAGCCAATTTCTGATTCAAACACTGAATATTCATTTTGTACAGAAATTGCATTGATACAGTGCTTGTATTTCTTCATATTTCAACACACAGCAGTTTGTGATGTCCTGCTATCAAAACAACATAAACAGGCAGTTTTGTATGAAAAAAAGGCTATTTCTTAAACAATAGTTACAGGTTGGATAGGGGTTTCTCCAGTCTGTTTATAAAGAAAAATATTACAACAAAAAAACTTTTTTTTTCTTTTTTTGCTAGGAAAAATAAAATAAATATAAAGTACTGTATCTAAGCTATGTGCCAAAATTCTGGAACAAAACCCATTTACATATAATCACGATTTACACACTCGGCAAATCTCAGCGTGTGTTTCATTATTTTTATGTTTCAGAGCGTAACATGCTGCATCTAGTAGGGCAGAAATAAAATTTTGAGAGTTAGAGAGTTTTCAGGTGTGTTAAAGATCATTTCACCTCACATATTACAGGCCCAATTACAGGTTACGCTTGAACTGAGGGAAATTTCACAGCTTTTCAAAAAAAGCTACACTCCGCAGCACCTGCAAACATTTGTGCCGAGATGAACCTCCTAATGACGAAGCTCAAAGACATCAGCGGCACCTGTGCTGTCAGTACAACAATGTGCACTCTGCTAAATAAAAATCTGGTAGCGTGGAAAAATAAGAATTGATGAAAGGGAGGGGGGGAACAACAACAACAAAATAATCTTGTAATTTTTTGTTTCCTTCAGTAGATCACTCCATTAGTCAGAGAACTCTGAAATCTGGCCATATTACAAATCTACAGCTCACAGTCTTGTCATGCTTAAAGAAATCAACAAGATGTGAGAAAGTCAACTATAGCAAGCATAAAGGAAATTATTACTGAAACTTAAAAATGAAACCTATATGGTTTGGGGCTATATACCAGATGTATCAGACTCACAGAGAGATTCAATTATTGTATGTTTAGCCTACCAAAAAAAAGAAAAGAAAACAGAATTCTCCATCAAAACATCAAAATTAACCTCCCATGTCAAACGCAAAGACAGCAAGGGTGGGTAAAAGGGTGGGTAAGTGCAGGCTTTGACAAAAGACATAATTGGTTGAAGGCAGAAACCAGGCATTATAGTTTCCTGCACATCTCTTCTTGTCACAGCAACATCTGTTGTTCCTTCCTAAATTAGTCAAAGTCATTCTGGACCGGTCTCCAGCAAATACCTGACTGTTCTCACCCCCACAACATGCAGGAAAAAAAAAGTTGCATGTGTCATTACTGTCCTAATACTTGTCTATGCCTACCCTCACCTTAACGAAGTCACCAATCCTGTCAGATCCTCTTTTACGAACTGGGCCCACATTTCAGCTACAATTTGTCAGGACCATTGGCAGTGTTTCAGCTGCGGTTCTAAACAATCCCACAGGTTTTTCTCATTGAAAAAAAAAAAAAAAAAAAAACGTTTAAACCCTGTTATACTGTCTGAAGTGACATACAAACACATTCAGTCACTTCCTTTCACAGATGTCCTTTTGTCAAATCAAATGCTTTTGTCTCTCCCTCAATGCTACATCTTTCATCAGATTCTGGCCAACAACTGCAACCGTCTTTAGGCTAAGTTGACACTGACCTATTGACACTGTACAATAATGTCATGCTGTTGTTGAATTTTTTTTTTTTTTTTTTTTTAGTGAAAAGCTTATATGGATGAGGTGTGAAGATAAGAAATATAACATTTGAACCTGCCTATACAGTATGGTGTATGCTAGGAATTTAATAAAAGCCATTTTATCCATTCTACTGCATATCATTTCCTCAGCATTAATAATTCTCATTTTACATAAGAAACTGACAGTGAGCTATCAATTCCTCAAGCCCATTAACTACAGTATGCACTCAGACCAATAGTACATTAAGGCTTTAAATTAAGTGCTAAATTTCCACTTTCCATCACTACCTTAATTTGCAGCATCTATTATCAGTCCTTATAGGAATATTTAACTTCTATTCGCTCTTTTCATACCTACGTTGTTTTTTTAAAAATTTTTTACTATAAGATCTGAAATAAAATCATCACATCAAAATGTTTTTTTTTATAACAAATGTAATACTTGTACAGTATATACACCTTATGCTGAAATTAAACTGTGTAAAAAAAGATGTAGAGCGCTTGTTAAAATTCCCCTTGAACCAAAAACAAACAAACAAACAACAAAAAAAGAAGCGATCATTTTAATTAATGTGAATAATAGGCTAATATACAAATTTCTTGATATGTGGGGTCCCAATGTCTGACAAACAATTTTCACTACTTACTACATTAAGCAGATGTAATATACAGCCTTATTAACAAGGGCACCTATTGATTACAGAAATGCAAAAGAAAGAAAATGAAAAAACAAAACATTGTAATCATTCATCAATGCCAGATGAGATGTAATGGGCATAATATATGTTTTACATCATGTTCACTGATTTACAAATGTTTTAGATTAGCTTCAGTGATGTTTTCTAATCTCTACATACTGCCATAATCAGTGTGTGTTATCAAACAGTCACTCTTTAACTCTGCGAGTCCAAACTCTGTTGTGCTTCTACATTTAATCTAATCATTAGATGATGATGATGTGGACAGGAGAAAAGCCTTGCACTAAATGGCATGAAACACCATCATGATTTTCTGGAATTTATTATAATTATTCTAACATTTAGATAAAAGCCTGTTACACTTTAATTCTCAAATCGAATCTGACTGATCATTAATAATTTAAAATGTTCATGTTTGATGCTAATGATGTATACTCCAGAAGCAGTTAGCGATGGACACATGTCCATGACAATGCAGTGATTGATTATGTTCACATTACAGGATAGAAAAACAAAACAGGCCTACATGTGAGACGGGTCTATTTTTTAACGTAAAAATCAGCAACACTAATCAAATAAAATTTTCAAGTAACTATCTACTAATTATCACAGATCCTACTTGATGATAGTTTGTTGAGTGTCTAGTTATAGTCGGTTAGCTCTGCAAAGTTTGAAGACCAAAGCTGCTGAGAGACTATTGTCTGTGTGGAATTTGTTGAAGGTGTACTAATTTATAAGAAATTTGTATTGTGTTGTTAAATTGGTTATACAGTATGATTGGCTTCCTGACACATTTCTTGGTAGTTTCGTCAACAAAATAAAATATTACCCAAATGTCTGATTCATTTATTAGAGGCCACTTTCATATGGAATACAAATTATACAAATCTCTAGTTTCGAGTTTATTTGTCATGTGCACAAAACATCTGTGTCAACTGAAATATTTAAATTAAAATTGAACATTGAAATGCTTGCTGCGGGGGAACTATACATTTTGATTCATACACATTCACATTCCATACAAACTTAAATAATTGTGTGAAGTTGCTTTGCGACGATGACAATTGTTAAAAGCGCTATACAAATAAAATTGAATTGAATTGAACTAAACCCCTATTGGACCCAAACTATTGAATATGGATAATCTGCAATACAAGTCTCTGAGAATGGGATATTTTCTTACTGTTCTTACTTTTCTTTTAAAATAAAATGTAAAAAATAATTTAAACATTTTTTAAGTAATATTTTCTTACTGTTACTTATTTATTATTGCATGATAGTGATATGCAAATATGATATTTGTAATCTAAGACAAAGAAAGAAATTTTTTTTTTTTTTACTCAACATATAGATTAAAAATTAATAATCTGGTGGAAAAAGGTGAATCCGCCTCTGTCTCTGTGAAAGAGATTACTACTGTATAGCGTTATAATGAAGATGTGACTTGTATTACAGCAAACACTATGTGCTAATAGACAATTAATCAACTTTTATCAAATCTGATTTGAGAATTCAACAGCGCTGTTTTTAAGACAACTTTGATCTTTTTTTTTTTTAAAGGTGAGAAAAAAGTTAGATATTATAAACCAGAATGTATGCATCATCTACAGCTTTTTCCCCTTTACCTATATGTATAGTCTAATTTTTTATGTTGAATGGGTTCTATCTTTCTTTCTTTTCTTTTCTTTTTTTGTGTGTAACAACTAAACGTTTCTACTGTATACTCAATGTCTGTTCATTTGAATGGCAGGCAGATGTGAACAGTTGTGGGATTCAATATAAAAGTCTGTAATGTGAACATAGTCACTGTATCCTACAGTTTCAGTGAGACAGTGCAGGGAAATACAGATCAGTCACTGACACTGTATTTCACATACACACAGCAACTTGATGGGTATAGAAAGTAAGGAAACTTCTTTAAAGTCACTGGTTTGTCCCCAGCCTACACCCCCTGCACTTCTATCATACTAGCTACCTTTTTCATAATGTAAAACATGGGAGTATTCAGTTGACTCTTAATGACCCTTAAACTATCATATAGGCTTCTTGCCAATATCTACATTTCAAGTACAAATACTGGTTAATACGAGTGCGAGCTATCAGTCTGACTGCGTGAATCTTCACGCACACTATAAAAACACACACTAATCACTGATCAGCATTGTTCTGTAAGTTTAAATGGGTATCAGCTACTCTTCTTAAGAAAAAAGATTTCCCGTATATATTTTTTTTTACCGAAGAAAAATTACAACAGTGTTGAAATGGACTGTATAAAGAAAAAGAAACAAAAATACATATATACATTAGAGATGATACTGCGTTCATAATAGTGCTGAAGAAGAAAAAAAAAAAAGCAAGCAGCCAATCCTAAATCACTCAACCCAACTGAAGGCATTGACTAAAACCTCGGATGGATGTCTATATATTATATTGAGGCACTGTGAAAAAGTAATGGTAGGGGATGTCTGAATGAAATTAAAGTGATTGAAGTATTGAACTGGATTGTGGTGGTTTGGCCAACTTTTTACTTTTTTTCAGACACAATGTGAACTGTGTGAATTAAAAAAAAAAAAAAAGGCAAAGATTATCAGCAGCCATGTCTGGAAAAAGTAGCAGGTGAGATTCAGTACAAGCTGATAAAAGAAAAGAATACCAAAAAAACTCCCACAGATGCAAATAAAGAACATAGGGCATGAGTAAAGAAATGTCCGCTGCTGCCACACAAGGTTCCTACATGGAGCAGGGAATGAGAGAGAGTGATATTTATATATATATAGAGAGAGAGAGAGGGGGCAAGAGAGAAGCGAGTGGAGCGCAGTCTAAATGAAGTACTCCTTCTTTTCCTCTGTGTGTGCGTGGTTACCATCTGCGTTGATAATGGCTGTGTCTGCGTCAGGGGCGTCGTCCGCTCCTTTGGCCTCGTTTGTCAAATATGTACCTGTCCCGGAAAAAAATTGCTTTGTTTCAATTAAACACATATTATGATTCACTAATGAATACTCAATGCATCATACAGTACAAACACTAATATGGCCAAAAGTTTCTGGACACCTGGCTATCTCACCCATATAGTATGTGCATTCTGAACAGCCCTTTTCAGATTATTCTCTCTTGGCTGTAATAATAACCTTAAATTTTCGGAGAAGGTGTTCCTCTAGGTTTTGAAGTGTGGCTCCGGGGATTTGTGTTCATTCAGCCACAAGCATTAGCATTAGCGGTGTCAGACGAGAAGCCCTGGGACACAGTCAGCATCCAATTTATCCCAAATGTGTTCACTGGGGTCGAGATCAGAACTCTGTGCGAGGCAATGGAGCTCTTCCGCTTAAGCCTCGGCAAAACAAATTCTTGCAAATCACATTGTCCATACTTTGTGGGGGGAAATGTTTGGGCCTGTTAGTTTCAGTGAAGGGAAATTGTAATGCTACAGGTTACAAAGATATCCTAAAGAATTGTGTACTCCCACTTTTGGGAGGTATATGTCGGGTGTCCCAACTTTTGGACTTTTCTTTTTCTTTTTTGTTAGTTAGTTATATATGAACAATTTGAATCCTTTAATAATTTGCGCAAATTCTATAAATATTTTGGGAATTTCACCTTTATGTCGTGCCAGATATCGGCCCAGGACGATGATTAAACACAGGGTGACAAAGACAACAACGGCAACTACTCCACCAATCAGAGCGTGATCTGGACCATGCTGCCCCAAAGCATTAGGATCTGGAGAGAGAGAGAGAGAGAGAGAGAGAGAAAGCTTTTAGCGAGAAAAACTAAACTAGGTGGAAAACAGGAATTACAATCCCAGAGGAGGAAAGCTCTAAGCTTGCAAAGGAACATTATAAAATAAATGCATGAATATTTAAGTACATGTAATAAAAGAAATACCCTAATCCATATACTAAAGACACAGGATAAAATAAATGCTTTTTGCTCCTCTGACAATCAGTGCACTATGTCTCTTTAGTCTCACCTTTCCCTGGCCAAGCTAGTGTTAAGATTTGCAATAGTTGAAATTATGATGATGAATAAAAAGAACAGCACTCTAACATTCATCGGTGTGCTGCTACAGTAGGCTTTAGAGAACAAGCGAACACATACAGAGAAAACACAAGAAAAATAAATCCATTAACAAGTTCAAGGTCAGCTGATTGTGAGAGAGCTAGTACGTACTCAGATAGAGACAGATCTAACCATGTTACATGGATAATTATAAAGCAGAACAAAAACTGCTGTAAAAAACAGACTGAACACAATGCATGCCTAAATGAAGGTCCTTTAAAGAAAAAAAACTATTACAGAAGTTCATTGTCTTATAGCATTAGTGGAATGCTTGTGGTGTAATCCGGACCGACTGTCAAAAGGTTTATGAAAGTGTAAAGCACAACAGATTGTTTATGATATTGACGATTAAGACTTTTTATAATACCTTTTAATTGGTGCTGGTTATGTGATAAGTTATTGCTTACATCTCTACACATACACATTTGCATGAAAAAAGAGGGAAGGAAAGAGACATTACTTTTAAGCCTCCAACATCTCTGCTACAAGTACGTATACTGAGCACGGTATTATGAACATTACACTGTACTACTAATGGCTAGGGGACTCCATTTGCTCTCAAAACAGCCTAATTTCTTCTTGTCATGGATTCCAAAAGATCTTGGAAACGTTGCTTTGAGATTCTGATACAGATGATTTTTCAGGTGCATTTTCCTGCTGTAAAGTTGGTGAAAGTAAATGGCACTAAAGAACATTGAACTCGTTGTCATGGCCATGAAACTAGTACTGTATGAGGTGACTTTTGCTTTTTTACATAGTGTATTACTAGCCATTACATGATAAACTGTGAACTGTAAATCATGACCATGAAGGGATGCACATGATCAACAACAATACTCAAACTGACTGTGGCATTCAAGCAATTACTGATTGGAACTAATTGACCCAAAACGTGCCAAGAATTATTTAAGTCAAACTGGGACTTGTCGTCTTCAGGAACACCACTTGCACTTTACGTGCAACGTCCCTTACACAGTTCTGACCTTGATCAAGGGATTTCCAAATGTTTGAGCCATTAATAGTCTTCCTGGGAGGCATTTCCCAAATCAAGTAGGAAGTCCATTCAATCATGGCCCTGGCGTACTTTCTACCTTGATGGTATCCAAGCAAACGATGGGATAAGTGTAGCTGGGGATTATATAGAGAAATAAAGGCATTTTTTTAAACTCTCATAACTGTGTTCAATTATTCTGCACAACTAAAAGTCCCAGCTTCACTTGAACACCCCTCATATGAATATTCTCAGCCAGCATTTACTGTAAGCATCCACTAATGTGAGTCTTTTTCAGCGCACATGATAAAACAGGTGTAAAATATCAGTTCAACAGCCCATGAACAATAGTGTGGTTGAGAATTGAAGGCTGGTTATAAATGGGAGTTATTATCACAGTAGGGAGTTATTAGGAATAAAATTCAAAGATGTAGCTACATTACATTTGTCATGCTCTTTCTCTCTGACTTCCTCCCTTTTTTTTTTTTTTTTTTTTTTAACTCAGTTTCCCCTCACAATTTGGTGATTGTGCCAACACGCATACACAACAGTCATCAACCATGAGTGAAGGCTAACATGTGCTTCCTTTAAGAAATGGACACTGCATCTTTTTCGAACCTCTGCACATGCTATGCCACAGGGCAACATAACAGCTGACAGCCCTCTTCTGCATTCTTGTAGACATCCATGAGTAACATCATTCCTCCGACATGGAAAGCACAGCCGAAGTCCCAACCATCGATGGCTGTGGGATTATTGCCGCTCTCCTCGACATCCATTGTGATGTAAAATAGCATCTATAGTGAGTAAGTCCGCCTTGTTTACCTACAGAAAAAGCTGTCCCGATTTAGCATATCCACCTTGTCATATACGATAACATCCATCTCAAGGGCACTTACGCTTGTGTTAAAGTCATTCGCACAGCCCCATGTTCTAGAGTCATATCTCAGTAGTGATGAGGATAGGGACAGGCACCTCATGCATGTGCTTCGGGGTTGTCATAATTGGATATCTTCAGTGCTTGCTCTATTTATATCAGCAGCCAATGAGGCCAACGTGATGAGAACCTTCCTGGGGCAAGTCTATTGACATGGCAAACTCTTTGTGCAGCCCAGCAGATGATAACGATATGAAAAGTAATTTCTACAGCCAAGAAGATTGATATGGCCAACGCGGGGCATTTCATTATGTCCTGCTCTGTTTAGAGCAATTGGCTGTTAAAGCAGGAAATGTGCTAGTTTAATATATGAATCTCCACCTCCGTGCCTGTCCGTCTGTGTCTGACTGGCTAAACTAATCAGTGATCTCTTTCCTAGCTGTAGTGAGCTTAGCTTAGCTGTGAAAACAAGGAAACAGCAATGCATACTTCTTTCTCTTGAGCACATTTTTGTAAAGAGACATGTAATGGCCAGAAAATGCACTCCCAGTGCGTCTGACATATTAATATTAAATTCCCTAAAGCTGTAGTTATTATGCAGACTGCACATATTACTTCCTACTACATGTTACCCAAGTGGAGTGCTGTGAAATGGTGCAAATGGTCAACCATCAAAAAGCTTGGAACTAAATTGAAAATGCATGTTTAATAGCAAAGGCTAAAGTTTATTTATTCTATATGCTTATTGTATACTGATTATCCTTAACAGGATCTGGAGTCCATCCCAGGGTCTGGTGCACACATACTACGATCAATTTGGACTTAGTCTTTGAACTGTCGGGTGAATCCAAAGAACCCAGAGGAAACCCCCTAAACACGTGGAAAAACATGCAAACTTCATATACACCGATTCAAACCCTTGACTCTGGAAGTACTAAGCCACAGTGCTAACCATTACACCAACATGCCACCTATAAGAACGGGGTCTAAAGCTCTTTTTAAATGCAGAACAAGTGAGTGTTAATGACGTATGCGCTGTAATTCAAAACTGTGTAAAATATCAGTTCAACAGCCCATGATAAAAACAAAATCGACTTGTGCCAGATGCTAACTCTGTGGGAAAACTACAGACTTAAGTGACTTTGGAAGGCAGATGGATTTTTTTTAACACAAATCTGACGAATTGTTTCTTTTTTAGGCTTTAGTGAATTGAAAAGACTGCATAATGAGACGAGAGAGTAGAGCACTCGAGATGTTGCCATGCACCTTGCACATAAACCGTGCACTTACTGTAGGCTTCACAGATTGTTTTATATATAATATATAAATTTGCTGTGACACTTAACTATGTCTAAAACCAGGATGGATCTTAGTACGTCTTGGTCTCTTTGTCACCATAATTTTAAGGCTGTATGTTTTATTAGTCGAATGAATTCAAGCAGGGATGTTCTGACAGTGTCTCCTTGCCAGTGGCATGGCAAGAAATGTGGAAGCTCTCTTTCCACAGGCAAGATGCAAGCAGAGAACTAAAACATGCTGATGCAAACCAAAACATCAGAGTGGTGAGAACCTGAGCCAACATTTTCCTCTCTTCCTAGTAGGACAGTTCAAGGTTAAGATGAATATTTATGACACATTGTAATTCAGCACCTGAAGAGCAAGGATTGTGCTATCTAGGATTACCCGTGCAGTTGTTCAGGATTAACGCTGCATCTTTGATGTATTCGGGTGAATGCTGCAGTTAGAACCATATACACATGAATAAGCAAAATGTGTGTGTGCATGCAAGCGCGTGTGCGAGTGTGTGCATGTGTGTGTGTGTGTGTGTGTGCATGTGTGTGTGAGACCCTTTGCTGATCTTCCTTTTCTTAGTTGAGCTATCGAGTGTTTCTGATGAAAAAGTGCTGAGCTGCAGAGCTTCACCTACTGAGCACAATAAAACTCTTATTAACATGCAGAAAGGGACACTCCTATTCTCCCTCTGATGAACGCATGCACGTCTCAGGTGACCAGTGGTGTGTTACTCGATAGAAGGGTATAGAGAAGCACGGTTGCGTGTAGTCAACGCGACTGTATCTCTGTTTAAAAGTCAATGTAAAAGTCAAAGTGAAACCTCACGTATCTGTTGTTGTTTATAGGAAATGGGGGCAAAAAATTAATAAATAGGCGAAAAAGATCAGTTTCAAATGGCTCTTCCAACTGAATCTTGTATGACTGGAACGGCGACTTACAGTAACAAATTGGCTAAATGCCAAAATCACTGGAATGAGAAGACCAACTTAATAATTAATGACATCACTTCAGTATAACATCCACAGTATACAGTAGTAGTATGACTTAGAGTTTGACTTTAGTATCTAGCAGTGTGCTCATATATGTTGTTTTAGAAAATGCTATACATACAGTACAGTTTAAACAACTAAAATGTTTTGTAATGCAATATTTAGGGCAATAATGCTGTAATTTAATGACTTATGTTCAACCGGTCTATCAATATTTACACTAAGAAGTGTGTCTGTATTCAGATATTAAGCATAAATGCAGAGGTGAAATCTACTGTAAATAAGTACATTGATTTTGTTATTGTACGGACTTCATTACGTACAGTTTTCACTACCAGAGGCCCTGTTTGCACCTTGCACCAAATATATATTGACCTTATACATTATGTGACTGTTAGTATATACCTAACTCTCTCTCTCTCTCTCTCTCTCTCTGTTGAGCTACACATGACACTCCTGAGTTGCCAGTGATCCTGACTCCCTTTGCCCTCCAGACCTGTCTGACACATCCTGACACCCGGCTTCAGGTCGGAGTTCTCGTCACATGGAAGCCTCTGGCTCGCTGCTAAGGATGGCCCCATGTGGTCTGCTTGGGATGCGTGTGGTGACTGAGGACGATTCCACTTGACCATGAAGAAGATGCAGAGAGCTGTTCTCTGATGGCTTGTGACTGCAGTTCAATAGTTCAGGACAAAAATTCCCACAAGCAGTTTTGTACGTGAGCCTCCACCAACCAAAGTGGACTCCATATTAACTTAAACACCTTTCCTGTGATACTGAACTTCCAGCCTCCTAACACACAGTATGACTGCAGATCAATCCCTGCTATCTTGTATCACCCAAATGAGGATAGGTTCCCTGTTGAGTCTGGTTCCTTTTAATCTTATTGCCAACTCAGGGAGTTTTGTCATTCTACCGTCGCCCTCGGCTTGCTCATCCGGGACAATCTAATAATTATAATTTTTACAAATTTCATCATTTTCGGACTCATTTCCATATATTTTTTTATTCTTCAAAGCTGCTTTGCGACAATGACAACGACAATGATAGTGAATATTTTTGTATATTTACTCCACTACACAGATCTGTGCCTTCTACTTAATTATAATTGTGCATGGGATTGCATTACATAACCACACTGTTGTGTAGTGTCTAAGTGGTAATAGTTATTCGCATTTGAATAGCTAATAGCATATTATATGTAATAGCATATTATGTGATTTGCCTTCCCTCCAAAAAATGTTTAACCCTCAAGCAGGTGTTTGAAATCAGAAGTGGAGCTGGTTACAATGTAATGAAAACAGCTTGTTTACAGTTTTCAGAAATAGAGAGAGAGAGAGAGAGACTCTTACTAAAATTCAAAGGTTATACTGAGCTAATACAAGCTCAGTACTTTTGATACTCAAGTAAATTTGAAGATGAGTACTTGGGTACTTTTTCTCAAGTAGAAATATAAATGGATGACTTCTACCTTAAGGTATCTCTACTTTTACTCAAATAGAAAATTCATGTTCTTTTTCCACTGCAACTGTGTATGTATGTATGCTACAGTATATACATACTTTAATACGTACATGCTTTAATATTTTGGGCTCCACAGTAGGTTGCCAGAGTTTTCTGAAGCAAATGTGTGTTTTTAATAGGAACAAATACTTGCCATTAACTTGGGGAAAATGAAGATGGGAGATGAACTTGTGTATTTTTTTATTTTTTTTTGTAGGACAGATAAATAAACTGAAAAATAATCCAATAACATATGGTATTATATTAATGAACCGATGGTGAATATAAAAATTGACATCTAATCAGATATTTTATATTGACACACATTATATTATATTATATTATATTGCCAAATTACTGATGCAAAAATATTTCTAATTTTACTGATTTATAAATGTGGTTTAGATCCATAAAAGGGCTTCCACCCTGAATATATGGAACTCTAATACTGTAGCATTTAAAAAAAATATTATAAATATTATTTCCAAGCTGAGAGTTATTTTGTATTTGTAATGCAACATAGCTTCCATAATTATTATAAAAGAGTACAAAATAGATATGAGCTCTCATATACCCTGCCTAGCAACGACAAGCATGAAGTACGTCACTGGATTAAAGAGATAAAATAAACAAATGCAAATTATGACATTTCAAAGATGTAAAAGATGACATAAATGAATAGACATGTGACATGTTTACTGAACAAAATCATTATAGTCCAGCATTATAGTGCTGGAAGTTTGTGTGGATTTCATATGAAGAGGTATTGCTGAGGGGATAGAACAAGCCTCGGGGATGTTATTTGTATTCCACTGCACTCACATGTGCGTCATCAGAGGGATTTAACATCTGAAGAACCTGAGATCATACACTTTCCACTCATTCCTCCAAATAAAAAGAAAGACACACATGCTTGAACACATGGATAAAAATAAACTAGTGCTAGTCACACAGAGTGATTTACAAGTGAAATATTTTAAACATTTTATTGAAATGTGTGCACCAGGGACAATGCTGGCCCCCTGGGTGGTTAAATTAGGTTTTCATAATAGATTACAGTCTTTCATTTAGGTTAAAAACCATGTGCGGTGAATTTAATGCTTATAGAAACATAGCAAATCCAACTGCCAAGTACCAGTTAGTAGATTTATGATCCTAGTCTCGGGGAATTTCACCAAGTGTAATCACTAGGCATCATTGTCAGTAATAAGCTGTGTGAACCTGCAATCTGTAAAAAAACAGGGGGAAAAAAGCCTCAGACTCTATCTCACATATCTCAATTTCTTACAAAGTGATATCTTTAAGATGCTTGTTATTAGAATGATAAGACACCAAAGGTCCAGAGACACATTATATCATCATTTTTAAATAAAATTACATAGTGAAATTCCAAACTAGATGAGGCACTGACAAAATTAAGGGTGAAAATGTGGGGTCCAGACAATTACTTAAAGTGACTCCTGCTATTAGAACATCACAGATGGAAGGATTATTAGCCCTCATTTCTATTCAGCAGCAAGTTTTAATGATTTCTCTTTTCCATCCTTTGCCTACTTTAAATTATGGCTATAATTCATAGAATTATGTTACTTCGTACGGTAGGTCATCAGTAACTATACTGCAGGATTTAGCAAAGACCTTTGCATTATTACATTTTTATTGGCCTTGCGCTCCATTGCATTTTGAACCGTGGGCAGGGATCGCATTCTTTACGGCTGTCTCCATAATAATCTTCCCTGGAGAGATATGGCAGCTAACTGTGCCTTACATTTTCAAAGATAAATAACTAAGTAACTAAATAAATACATTATTATTATTATTATTATTATTAGTAGTAGTAGTAGTATTTTCCTTTTGTGGAAACTTAAAGGAGACATTTTCCCCCACTGTGCCATTTTATTTTGTCCCACTGTCAGGAACAATGGAAAACTGAACTAAATCAATATGGAGCTAACAATCCCTAATCCATCCCTGAGGAATGATGCATTACATTTTCTAAGATATACTCTGAGTTACTTGACCTCTCTTATTTTCTTATTTTCATTTTCTCTAACAATTCATCCAAATCTACAGTGAAGTGAAAGCTTGCTGTGTTCAAGCTTGCAGACAGCGTGCAAAGACCTGGTCTTCTACTGACCAGTCAGCACAGAACCTCTGTAAAATTCCCTGATGCACTAGTATGCATATGTATACTGCTCACCTGAGCTCTAGAGATAGTAGAGAAAAGGAGGACAAGGCACCATGTAGAGTCCTAATTGGATGAGCAAAGCTCTCCAAGGTGAGCCATTCTGCCAGCCACTGAGGAACAAAATGCTTGAACTTGCAAATGGTGCTCGGAGGATTCCTCATTTGTTTGTGTCTCACTGGGAGCAGAGCCCGTGAACAAGGGCGCGTCCAGTCTGCTGCTGTCAGCCCATTACTCCCCCGTTGAGCACGCATGCTGTGTGCTCACTGAATATCTGCTCAGTGCATGAAGATGCATATGTTTCAGCCTTATTCGGAGATGCTACACTGACCATGTGGAAACTGTTTGATTTAATCACTCAAGCCCAACATTTACACTTCAAATCTGCATCATCATAAAAACAAACAAAATTCTCCTGTCAGTCTCAGGGCATTTTGACTGATGGGGCTGCCTATACTGATGCCTGTAAATTTTTTAATAAGATGTGGGCGGCATGGTAGCACAGCAGTTTTGTCCTCAGGTCCCCAGTTTAATCCAGAGCTTGAGTTATTGCCAGTGTGTCTGAGTTTCCTCTCACCTACAAAAAAACATGTCATGTCAGTGGACTAACTATGATAAATTGCATTCAGGTGTGAACAGTATGTGAAGAGTATGTTGCAATGCACTGGTGTCCATCAAGGGTGCATTCCTATCATACCGTTTGTCCATAAATACATTAAAAAAATTCACCTGGACTGTTGACACAGGTCGCAGGTAAGTTGGATCCATGAACACATGCTGTTGGCACCAAATTGTAACGCTCCCATCTTTGTGCCTCAGCAGAAAAAAAAAAATTCCAGGCTATGTTTTTCCAGTCTTTAGCAATTGCTGATCTTGGCTGAGAGGAGTGGAACGGTCTGCTGCTGTTGTAGCCAATTTGCCTCAAAGTTCAACATGATGTCCATTCTGAGATGTGCATTCTTTCTGCTCATCACAATTGAGTGTTCACCTGAGTTGCTTCAGCATTTCTGAAACCTCGAAGTAGTTTGACCATTCTTCGTTGACCTCTCTCATAAACAAGGTATTTCTGTCTGCTGAACTGCCACATACTGGATGTTTTTTTTTTTCTTTATTGCATCATTATGGGGAAACTCTAGAGACTAGAGGAAATCTCAGGAGGTCAGCAGTTAGAGAAATATTGAAACCAGCTCATCTGGCACCCACAGTCATGGCATGGTCAAAATCACTGATAACACATTTTGTTCCTTATTCTTGTAATAGCTGCTAGCCAATATCTGCATGATTTTATCGAGTGCACTGCAGCTACATGATTGGCTGGTTAGATAAACAAGCGTTACACTTGTTACTTACTGTACACTACCGCTCAAAAGTTTGGGGTCACTTTCTAACTCCATGATGGTTCCTGATTTTTATTTCTTTCTACATTGTAAAGGAATGCT
>JAQMYK010000009.1:15606258-15630488 GCA_030014345.1 Clarias buthupogon
TTGGTGGTTGTGGGGTTTGAACCTAGGACCTTCCGAACCGTAGTCCAATGCCTTAACCACTGAGCTACCCCTGGCCCTAAATGAACTTCTACATTAGAGAAAACAGGTAAGTTTTGGTCTTGCTTTTCTGGGAAGGTCTCCATGAGAGCCAGTTTCATCATGGTGCTCCATGGGTGCTTTGATGACTCCATACTGTTCTTGCAAGAACTACTCCAGAAAGGCTGACCTCCGTGTCTTAAAATAACAACTGACTGTTGTGTTGTTGTTACATAATTACCCAAATTCCATGTGTGGATTCATAGTTTTGAAATACCCAGTATTGTTGTAGAATGTAGAAAATAAATCACTAAACAAAAACAAAGAAATCTGCACATCCCAAACTTTTGAGTGGTAGTATACATATACAGTATACATTTACACACACACACACACACACACACACACACACACACACACACACACACACACACACACACACTGTATCCAATAATGATTAATCATTATATTGATTGAAAGTCTAAACAGTTTTACTCTTTGGTTGATTCTTATACCATGGGGTCTCATAATGCTATTACACACATAATGCGCACATTTATTGAAAGACAGATAGAGAAGATTCATGATTGCTAATTTTAAGGTCGCGTCTGAATCATGCCATATCTCTTCCAGATAGCAAGTAGGGTAAACAGAATAATTACATCTTATAACTCAGAACAACTAGTCCCAGGTTCAACGTTCCGTGTAATTTTAGTTTGATTAGACAATGCTTGCTTAATGATTTACTTCTAGCTTCTTCAAAGTCATGTTTAATAATCAGTGGTTTGGAAAGTAATCTACCTTGCTCATGTTCATCAAACCCATTACTGTATTTCAGGAGTGTCATCTCGATCACTAATGATGACCTGTTATTGATCTTCCAGCCAACCGTGCTCAAATAATTTAACCCCATTGCATCGTTCAAGAGGCATTCCACTATGTGAAACAAGATTCAGTCTTTGCTTCCTACTGGTCAGGTTATTTTTTAGTTGCAACTGGTAAAAGTGATTTGTTAGCAGCAAACAGGACAATATGGACGTGAAAATGGATGTAGGGCTGTCTAGTGAGCTCAAAGTCTGTGGTATTCAAGTCAGGGAACAAACTGAATGCTTTTTGTAAATTTTAACTAACAATGGTTGTATTTTATTCCCCAGGTGATACGTCAGTTTAACAAAGGAAATAAATCCTATTACTAAAGTGCTCTATTAGCATTGAATCATTTTGCTGTCATACTTAAATAAAAAAAAATAATAATAATAATAAATAAATAAATATATATATACAAATAAATATATATATATATATATATAAAGTTTTATAAGTTTCATCAGTATGACAAATAATAATAAAATAAATAAATAAATAAATAAATAAATAAATAAATAAATAAAATAAAATAAAATAAAATAATAACAAAAAACCTAGCATTAAATTTGACAACGTGAATTAAAGTTTTGTTGCAGTTACACAGATTTAGGGTTGTGTTTTGTTTTCCTCCCATAATTTCTGTCTTATTATGTCCCTGGCTAATGAACCCGAAGCCTGCCCTCCCTGAATAAGATAGATTAGCACTTTCTCTTCTGCCCACCCTGAGACAAAAGGCATGACCAATCACTGTCTGTGGAAGTGCCTCAGTGGGATGATAATGCCGTGTGGGTGTGAGATAGGGTGGACATGCACTGATTATGAAAAGTGAGCTGTAAATATTTAAAAAACTCCCTGAAACCCAAGAACTTTATTCAACCTTTCAGCTTCATAAGGTCACGGCTAATTTGCAAGCCATAAAAATGCATTTGGCAGATTTAACGCGGATGAGAGCAGCTCTGATGACATCGTTTGGGCCCGGCGCTTCTGTGCGGAAGAGTTATTATGCTCATTAAGCCCGACTGCCCGCTGCTGAAATCCTACCATTGATCGCAGACGCTGAGATGGGCGGCTAATGCACCGAGGGAAATAAGTGCAGTTAACACTCTAGACCCTTCATGGTACAGCAACTACAAAGGGCTGCTTAGCTATGCAGGCCAGAGACTAGCAGACTGAAGGAAATAGCTAAAATGGCCTAACATGCCTGAAAACGATTCTGTTAAGTATAAAGAACTTCTGCTTAACATGACAACAACAGAGCGAGATAGTTTCGCGCTAAATGATGCAATATCAGTTGCCGAAAGTAATTTCTATCGGTATGTGCCCAGAGTCTGATGCAAACCAGCTGCCAAACCTACAGAGTTTCAGGGTTAGTTGGACGCCATGCTGCCTGCTGCACTGCACCTCTTGGGCAACTCAATTAATAGGAAGTCTTTCAAATGACCTCAGGCAGAGGCCGAAGGGAGAACATCTAATGTCTGTTATAAATCATAGAAATCTATATACAGCAGGACTAAAACAGTAAAAAAAATATATAATAATGAGACAGACAAGTTCTGCTATGTATTGCTCCAGTACACATAAGAGTTGGAAGTCAAAAGTGAGCGTTATGAGAGACAAAGTTCCTATGGGGTTAAGTGTATGTCACCCCAACCTGTGATGTTACATTTCTTTGCCGGCAGAGATTACCATTTCCAGGACGATTTCTTTTTGAAATCATGTACAGCCTAGTGTGCTTTCCAAAACTCGAACTGATATCATTTTAATTCATCAATCTTAACTCATTCAGCAGGTAGCCCGGAAATCAATGGTATCCACCATTTTATGGAGGTACCAATTCTTAAAATGTTGTTAGAAAAATCAGGAGACAGGACACTCCTAGAGGGTGCATACACCATTGCTCTGAAAACAAAAAAAGTATCATACTGTAGGTATCATCTTTGAGGGTGTTACTGAGAAGAAAGAACAGTAAGCTGGTGCAGTTAAAGCAAAAATGATCATCTCTAGTAACTGCAATACAGCATTTAGAAACTCTTGCCAGACCCAGCATTTGTTTAAGTTGTGAACAGTGTTTACTCTAATTGCTATTACTGTGCACTGATCTGTGCCATGCCTATTGTTTGCTTTTGGGATTTAGACGTTAATTCGGAAATGTTGTCTTTCACCCCTACTACCATTGTTATCCGGGCGTTTTCTTAACGTATCATCACTTCATTTCCAGTACCATACTGTAGATATCAAAGTATTATTTGATGCAGAATTGATGCATGTGGTACACATACTGTATGTATTTCAAACCTGTTGAGAGAATGATGTCCACACAGGGCTACACGGAATAGAAGATGGTGGCGGGACCAAACACACATTAGCACAAACATGGAAAAAAAGGTAGGTAAAAAAACAGGAGGGCAACACTGGACCAGAGGGAATTGGAAAAATCAGGGACAGTAGTGAGTGTGAGACGGAAGAAGCAGTGGCAGGGTGGCGGGGTTACTGTACCTCTCTGACCGGTGACTGCAGAGCCAGAATGCTTGGAGTCTAATGGATCTGTGGTGTCTGAGAGGATGGCTACAGGGGGAGGAGTTGTGGATGGAGTGGGGGCATCTGGTCAATGGAACACATCACGCAAAAACAAATACACAGGGACAGACGCAGACATAAACACAAAAAACAAAACAAAACATCAACATAGGAATGGAACATACACAACAGAAATGGTTGATCTTGAATACAAAATGATGGATAAATCATATTAATGATGGATAAATGAGCATATATATATATATATATATATACACACATACAGTATATATGAAATTATAATAGATAACAAGTATTTCAAACCACATGCAATAAGATTAATTATATTATTACATTTTTGGTACCATCAGTGGAAGTAGAAGTTAAATTGTAGCCAGAAACACAGTGGTGTGGTGTGGTGGTGGTGGTGGTGTAGTAGCCATACCAGCCATTACAAATTAAGGATATGAGGACAAGATTTTCTTGATTAGGCTGCTCAACTACACCCCTCCTGCATCACCAACATCTCTACCAACTAATTACAGATACAGTGTTAATGTTCTATTCAGGCCATGCCCTGTTTTGCATATATGCACTCAATTTAATTAAAAACCACAAAGGTCAAGTTGGCTATTTTAAACACATAAAAAGAATAAAAACTTTCAAATGAGTCTATGAAAAAAATTTCCCTCCTTTTATTTTAAAACGAAACAAGGACCAGGAAAAAAATGGCCACCAATAACTGGATTCGCTGGAAGGAAAAACCAAACATTCATTAAAAAATTACAGCTTAACATTAAATCATGAAATCAAATCATTCATTCATGTATTCATTCATCTACCGTGCATACAATTTAGAATACCAACTACCTTAATAAATCAAGAAATGTCATAATTAAGCAAAATCGCACATGCACAGGGCTGTTCTGTACAACAAACAGCATGATGACAGTGTGATGTTGCTTTTACACATGTTTCAAGAAAAATAAAATTATATTGAATAACTGACATTTCAGACATGACACTGCCAAACAGACAACAAAGACCAGTGTAGTGATACAAACGGAGGATGTAACAGAGCTGATATTCTAATCAGCACTCTTTCATCTCTGCTTTTCCAACCAAATTACTGGACTGAAACTGAAGGTTGTATAAATGGCTAAAAGCCTTTTTTTTATTTTTAAAACAAATGATAAGAACAGGCCAGTTTGGTATATGGTGTGTATCTACCATCTCCAAAAAAAAAAAAAAAAAAAAAGCAAAGCAAAAAGCAAAGTCCATGCCAGTCAGGTTTAACTAAATATCGCCATGTGCTACAGCTGAAATTGAGTGACCCTGGCTTTGGAAATGGCAGGTCACGTTCAGGATTTTCTTCATTCTGAGTGTGCCCTGGCAGTGTTTCAGTCAGGATGCACAGCCCTTCGAAATGCATAAAATGTGTTTGACCTGCTGATAAAGTTGGACGGAGGCTGAAAAGGTGAATCACCAGTCTGCTCTTTTCTCTAATGAGCCTGCTCTTTTAAACACACACTCTGTTCTCACAGGAGCAAAACAGTTCTCATGTCTTTCAGGATCTGATGTGGGAACAAGGGGAGGAAATAAGGCTTTGCAGCCTGCTTTTACCCTGAACGGAACAGAAAGAACAATTTTGGTGAATGAATGATCATTTTATTTGCTCTGTGTAGAAACACAAATCTAAAGTATGATTTAGCTAAAATGTTGGCTATGAATTGCATTTGACCAGTCGCAGTTTTCAGTGGGAAAAATAACAGACTATGGAAAATGAAATCTTTTATCTAGATGCAGAAAACTTTTCTCATCCATTGCCAGAGCTACACTACATGGTGCATTTTTCTACTTGTTTGTGCGACTCGTTAGAGGCAGCACTCAAGGAGGAGAAATTCCTACCCTATAATAATGCAGAAACACACTACTGAATGTCCTTCACCATTATACTGGAACAGTATTATGTACACCTTGAAAGACTAAGGTGTACATACTGTATATGCTGGGGTGTAGCACAAAATATGATTTGATGTGGCTGCAAAATGTGCTCATAATACACCTGACATTGATGTTTCATTTCCTAAGGCTGTAACTCATCACACAAACTGCACCTGGAACCGCCTGCAAACCCCACTCTGTTTAAATAAACTGTATTCCTTTTTTCCTGTAGTATTTTAGACATTCGCAGTGGCTCAAATGTTATTATTTTTGTGTTGAATGACTTAATTAAATGTGATAACTTAGGAGTTTGTACTACTGTACAGTATGTACTATGCACTATGACCAGTTTTGCAAAATCTGTACAAAAGATTTAATCATGTTCTTTCACAATGTCACAAATAAAATATTCTCATATTCGTGAACTTTAAGCAATAAAATGTTTTTTTTTCCTAATAAATTCCCAAAAAATTTTTGTTCAATGTTAAAACATTTTCACTATTTGCATAGGAAACTATGCACCTGAAAACATTGACCATACTGCACCAAGTTCAACCGTAGTACAGACTTTCAGGGTAATTTTGGAAAGTGGACAGCAAAAATGCTCCTGCTCTCACTGCAACATTGCTTTCACGTTACTATGAGGGGTGTTCATGTCAAACCAGGACTTTAGACTGTGCAGAATGATAGAACATAGATATGAGAGAAGGTGGCATGGTGGTTAGCATGGTGGCCTTGCATATCTAAGGCTGAGGGTTTGATTCTCACCTTGGGTTTGTATGCATGGAGTTTGCAAGTTCTCCCTGTGGGTACACCAGCTTCCTCGCACAGTCCAAAGACATATAGGGTAGACTAATCGGTTTCCAAATTGCACATAGTCTGTGTGTGTCCTGCCTCATGCCCCCTTGAATAGGCTCCTGTGACTTTGTACAGAATAAGTGGTGAAGAGAGTGAGATATGAGAGTAAAGACGACTTTTATTTCTGTATATAATCCCCATCTGCTACACTAACTAACATTTCATTCGTGCTTAAATACCATCAGGGCATAAAGTATTCTCAGTACGCTGAAGCCATGATCGGACTGCCTGCTTCATGTCTGAAACTCCGGCCTCCCAGGAACTGCTTTAAATGGCACAAATACGTGGAAAATCGACCGGAGGGAGGTAAGGACTTTACAGGGGATGAATAATTGTGTATACAGTTCCTACAGACAGATGTGTCTCTTCTGTAATTTTGCGATAAGATATCTGTCGATTTTCAAGCATCAGTTTTTCTACTCACTGAATGTTATCCGGGAAAGACTGCAGTGGGCTCCGAGCCACCTCTGCCTGAACCATCATTCACGGATGTATGGCCTTCTTTTAAACGTTTGCACTATTCAAATGTTTTTTCTGTAGCAAAGAGTTTCACATCACAAGTCCCGGTTTGACTTGAACCCCCTTGAACACAACTAAATAGAATATATTGTATAATCAGCCACACTTCCTATTTAGCCCCAAGTTTTTGAGTTGATGTCCTTCCTGAAATGCATACTTATGAAGGTGAGAAGTGCATTTTATTTTAAATAAAATTTGAAAACTTGACAGACCTTACATTACTACATAGGTGTTTTTTATAATCTGTGATCTAGTTAGCTTATTATTCCAGGAAGTTGTCAGGCTTTGTAGTGTGAACATCATTAGGAGCTTTGGTTATGGTTGTCCTTACAGTGCTCTGACATTTCTGCAATCCCCAGTCGGGACCTCTACATTGTACCCTTTAGTGCTCATTAATTCTCCATCAGAATCTCACAAACACGAAAAAGCAAAGAGAAGAGAAATGCGACTGAACAGAGTGTGCTAGGGAGAAGCACTAGTTCTTGAAGTTCCTGTAGGATGGGTTAGATAGAGATTTTGCGCATTGTGGTATTTCACTTTGTTCCCTTACAGAGAGAACGCACAGCAATGTTGCAGTTCTTCAAACAGAAGAGATTGAAATTTGATGCTTTTCTTCATATTCAAAAATCAATATATAATAAATGACCCAGTAGCAGGCATGCACTCTCTGTTACCAATATTTTGCAAAGTTTTAATGGGTTTTTCACAGTAATAACCTCTAAACTTTGTGCTAGCTTTAGAATCAGGTTCTGTGAAAAACAAGAAGGTCACTTTGCAATCGATTTCAAAGGATCCTAAAGATATTCTGATGTATGGGATGGATTTTTACAGACACAGCATGGTATGCGGAAACTTGTAGAATAGTTGGACAATATAGTGCTAGGTCCCTGCAGGGGTGAGAAAACCCATCACAAAGGTCTCTTTTTAACATGATCACACTCTTTTTAGCCTTTTTAGCACTTACCATAAACGAAGAGAACATATTCAGCATGGTTGGTGCCCAGATGATTGCTTGCTTCACAGCGGTAGGTGCCGTTGTCCGTTTTATTTAAGGATATAAAAGTGAGCTCTCTGCCGTCCACAATCATGCGGTCCAAGTCTGGCAGTTTGCTCCCATCCTTCGTCCATTTCACTGGGTCTGGCCTGATAAAAGGAAGAATAAAGTGTCCATGTCTAAACTAACAAAATTGTTGTTAGTGTTGCTAGCAATCATGCATATGTTAATGGAGAATAATGATTTCACTTATTGACATCTACATACTGTACAAAACTCACTAAGATATAAAATCCTTACTCCAAGGTTACAACTAAATAATAAAAACATGTCTTTTTGAGACAATACATAAGAAAGACTTACGAAGGGTTTCCGTTGGACACACATTCCAATTTGAGAGCATCTCCTTCTTGTGGAAGTGATGGATTAGGCCTGATCTCTACTCGAGGGGCATCTGCATAGACAGACAACTTCTTAGCCAGGACAAAGCAGACATACAGTATATTCCTTAAACACCTATAATAATCCTATACCAGGGTTCTTGAACTCCAGTGCTAGAGGGCGGACGCTTAGCAGAGTTTGGTGATTCTCCTGCTCAAGCACAGCTGATTCAACTAATCTGTTAATTACCAGGTTCACTGGACACCGGCCCGCAAGTTCTGTTCTATACCTTAGTAGTATAATGCAACTGTAACCCTTAATATTTAGTGTCCTCTGTAGATTATCAGTATACTGAGTAAATGTAGGGATGCAAAGAAAATCATATAAAAACTGTGCAGTTCAATCTCAGAACAGCACAGATTTTGCTTCAGACAGAAAGACGCATGAATCTAAAGAACAAGCAAACAAGACTGTAATGCTAATTTGTGCATAAATTTTTCAAATGAACCGTACACTCATTTGATGTAAAAAAGAACAAATAAATAATAAATTGGTACAATCTGGCTAAACAGATAATACTATCTAGAGTAAAAAAATAAATCCTCATTCAGTGGTCTGGAAAAGCAATGATGATAAGCAGGTGTAAATGATGTTAGGGACATTTTCCCCAGCATTTCACAATTTTACATTTACATAACATTTACACCATTTAGCGGACAGTCTTCTGCAGAGCAGCTCACATGGTTTGAATTTTATGTTTAACATTTTCCCCTCTACTTCTTGTTTCTCCTCTATGATTTTCTATGATATGATGTTTTTTTCTTGTCCACTCAGGAGCCCACTTTAGGGCCCAAAAGGAACGTGTCACAACAAGAAAAATTGTCGGGTGATCATGATTTCACATCTCAATGATGCCACTGCTATCTAATTGGTCATGTTTTTAGGATGTCATAAGCTACATTCACATTACCAGCATAAAATGACTCAAATCTAATTTTTTAGCCTAATGTGATACAGATCTGACTTTTTAGGACTGTCTGAATGCACAAATATGATGTTTTCCAGATCAGATATGAGTCTCTCTTGAATAAGAATGGTCAGATTTGGAATTTCTGTGACTTTTTTTTGCCTCTGCAAAGCCAAAGGCCCCTGTAAGGCGCTGACATCATCAGGCAGCACCAGCAGTGTGGGGATTTCATAGCAGTGCTAGCAACATCTGCTAAAACAGCTAAAGCATGGTGTCTGGTTTTCTTTCTTCCAAACCTCGACAAAAACAGCTGACTAACTGCTTGCCGTTCTCCAGAGCGAAATTCCAAGCATATTTTTGCTAAAATCACATTCATTGTTTGAAATAAATAAGTGGTTACACAAATTTGATGTGTTTTAACCCAGATGGCACGAGCTAAGATGTATTGATGTGCCATTTTAGCGGACAGACGAAACCCCATGAGAGTTAGGTAAAAGTCACTTGTAATTATCAATGTTAACCCTCACGACAGGCAAATACCAAACTGACCAAAAAAAACCCCTAATTGAACAATGTGTGTGGTAATGTGAACGTAGCCATAGCCTTTGATATAGTCCTTATAATGATTCTTGTTGTTAAAGTGCTATACAAATAAAGTTGAGTTGAGTTTCTCCTGTCAGACTCAGGGACTACCACAACATAAGAATAAGTATCAGTAGTAATAAGGTGTAGTTGGAGGTTTGTGTGTTGTTGGGGTTGATTGATTTATTTCTTAATAATGAAGAATTTTTGCCACATATGAAAGTGTATCCGATGCTCAGTCTGATACAATAATACATTATTTTATTAATTTAGTCACACTATAATTGATAAAATATAATTATGATGTCATTATAAATCAATTGGATATGATGACAATTTAATTCCCTATAAAATATAAAAAATCAAAAGCTATAAATCTGGTAAACATTAAAACAACTTAAAAAAATGAATGATTGATTACTTTTGAAACAAAATTGAATTAGACATGGTGTGTTTGTGTTAGTAAGAGAAAAGGTTTTCTTACTGAACTTTAAACAGAAGTTGTAGAACATTCTTTGTACTTGTTTCGTGTTTTAAATGTTTTGTTCATGTACTTTATATATGTATTTAAAAATATAATATATTAGATATTTAATAAATATATTAAACCAAAATGACAAGATATTCCATAATAAACACATATAAAAAATGTTGAGCTAAATAAAAATTACTAGTAGAAAACTAACCAATATAAATTACACTACATAATAATTACCCCTAATATGAAAATAAAAGCTATGTGAAAGATGCAGGATTATTTGAGACCGTGACTTACAGTGCACTTCCAGCACCTCGGTTATTTGCTGTGGGATAAAACGTAGTGCCTCGTGGACCACTTTACATGTGTAGGCCACACCGTCATCATTCCTGTCCACCCGCAGCTGTACTGAGCTCTTGACCGTGAATGTCTTCCCGCTGGCATTTACCTCTTTTTCCCCTGCACAACAATATACAGGCAAACAATACATTTACACACATACATTTAACTGTAAATAATGCATTGCTCCTTATTAACAGGGAAACAAAGTAAAATAACATACAAATATATAAAATATGTATTAGAATACTATGAATTATAAGTTGTATTTAGTGCATAATTATTGTGACTGTCTGAAACTTGCGAAAGAGCTATTTAAATCTAAAAAAATGAAAGAAATGAGGTTAAATTCTCTTATTCGAGCATGTGACCCACAAAGCAGTGTAATGAAATGTTTATATGTTGATGTACTTCATGCGCTTGTGAAAAATGCTAATATTCTATGTCTACAATGAAAATAAAGGTCGGTTCCATGAGTGTGAGTTGTTCATAGTACCTGGAGTTTTGCATTAAATACAAGTTGAATTGAATAACCAAAGAACACTTTTCAAAAATACTTGTACAATGCATCAAAGTACAATGCTTCTCTGGAAGCTTATCTACATACAAAATTCAGATTTTAGTATCAGCACCATATTCATTATGAGGGTTTATGATTTGCCATAAACTAAAAGAAGCCATTTGATGAACAGAGTTAGATGAATCTCATCTTTTTGATGGAGTAGAGCTGGACAGAATACTACAATTGCTCAAAAGCCAAAGCAGCACAACCGTTTGCTTATTTGTATTCAGATTCAGTTTGATCAGTCAGTAGTCTGTACAAAGCACTGGGAATGTACTACATTTGAATGTAAGTTTTAACTGAATGAAAATTAATGTGATGGGATCTCTGCAGAATATGAAGCATTTCTGTAGTTTATGAGACTGTCATTCTGTCAGTCAGCCAGTCAGTTTGTCTGTTTTTACTCCAGTCCCGGTATCTCATCCAATAGTCTGTCAATCAACCTTATCAGCTCTAATCAGCTGTGTACATGATGGCCGAAAGGAAACACAGATTAAAATCTTTTTCATTAAGTCAAATTAAAGAAGATAAACATTGCTTAGCATTCACAGATGATGTTTCCAACAAATAAGACACATTTTATCTAAGACCAAAATTTAGAATAAATATAGAACTGGCATTATAGCGGATGTTTCGTCCTGTGATGTAAAAAGATGCCACACGTCATGTCAAGAATGTATCTTTGTATCTAATTGTTTATCAGTTTATTTAAAAATTTTAGTTTTTAGTAATTTAGTCATTTAGTTTAATACACTGATCAGACATAACATCAAAACCTTTGAACAACATTGATCACTAACATACCTCATCAAACTGGTTCACCCATGTATGTGGGGACCAACAGCTAGCCTGTCTGGTTTGATCCCACAGAAAATCCAATGCAGCCCACTACCTGAATAAAATCAATGTGGACACCAGAATACCCTGTATACCACAGCTCACCATGCATGGGGCCCAGTAGACAAAGAGCCCAAGGCTAACGACTCAGCCAACAAACCTTCCAGATCCCAATCCAATAGAAAAGTCACAGGATGCACTGGACAAACAAGTCCAATCCACGGAGGCCCCACCCTGCAACCCACAGCAATAAAAGGATCCGCTGCAAACTGCCTGGTGCCACACCCAGTGGGACCAAGGCCAGCCCGGTGGCACAAGGGGAATTCTAAATCTAAGTTAATTGTTTAAATGTTATAACTAATGTGTACATATGCATAGATAGATAGATTGATATGTGTTTGTGTTCTATTAAAAAAAAAAAACTGTGATGGTATGAAAATGTAGTAGTTTTTTGTCATTCCTGCTGCTGGTTTGTGAGTGATTTAAAGAAACTTAATACATGTCATTATTTAACTTAAAGTTGGTGGGAAAATGCCAGTACTCTCTCCAATGTCTGTTTACGCACACATAGCTGAAATCCTTTAAATAGAAATCAAATAAAACTGCATTAAAATTAAACCGAATGATGATCCAGCTTACAGTTTCCAGTGATGCTAAAAACACCACGTTCCTTCCACAAAGCTGCATGAGCCAAATCACCAAATAAAGCATAATGACCACCATTCATTAAATTGCCTTTCATACAGTTTTTTTTTTTATCATCTGTCTTATCTCGTGAGCACCAAAATAAAAAATAAAAATGACTCTCAATTATGCTGATACAGTATGACAGACAGTACATGATATACAACAGGGTCCTTCAATCTTATCTGCAAAGAGCTGGTGTTGCTGCAGGCTTTCATTCCAGCCAAATAAAAGGCATCCTTGATAGGTGAACTGATTAAACAAGGGGAAATAGGTGTGACTCCTGCCTGGCTGGAATAAAAGCCTGCAGCCACACCTGTCATTTGCAGAAAGGATTGAAGACCCCTGATATAAAAGCTCTGCAAGTCAGTTTACCTGCTATTGCACTTTTCCACCGCTAGTGGTTCTTACTGTACATGCGCATGGTCAGAAGTCATAAATCCTCATGCATTTTAATGAAACATACTAATGAAAAGGCAATTTACAATACATGATGATACATCATCCAATCCAGAAGCCTATGCCATCAACACCGAGGCATGAGGCAGGAAAACACCCAGGATGGGATGCCAGGCTATTGCAGAGGACCATGCACTTACAGTATACTTTCCTTAAACTTATTCACACATCTAGAGGCAATTTCGCAAAAACTCACAACATGTTTGGGGCTGGAAAGAAACCAGAGAATTTAAAAGTTCTGCACAGATCAAAGCTCGGGATCAAGCCGGAGACCCTGGAGCATCACCATGCTGTTTGTGGCCAATAAAGTTATGTCATTTTCAGGATTTTTGTAAATTGTAAAAACAGATACTTTTACATTTTCACTACTGACTACTGAAAATCCCGCCTATATAATGATATACTGTATCATTCAATCATCAGTTTAGAAATATTCTGTTTTATGGAGGAGCCTGACTTCCTACTTTACTTCCTACTTTCTTACCTACTTCCTACTCTCAGTTCCTCATAAAGTAGACTCAAATGTAAGGTTCAAAATTAAGGTCAACAAGTTTTGCATTAATATTTATGAAGGAAAAATCAACACAGTGTCATACACTAACACACATAACATTATGCACACAAACACACATTTGTGCAAATATCAATCTTTATTAAACATACACTGCATTTGAATATTATATTCATAGTTGGATACAAGCTAGTGCGAATCATCGTCGTCTTTCGCAGTGCTAATTTCACTTTTAAGGCGATATGCCTCACCAGATTTTTCTGGCATTCGGAGATACAGCTAAAGCATAAGTCAATACAGAGAGCAGCGGGAAAGGTGGAAGAAGAGGCGAAAGATTAGCATTTCATTTTAGCTGCAAGCAGCCTGGAATTTAAATACTCATTTCCAACCACAAGGCATTCATATCAACAGGAGGGAAAAGGGTTGGAGGCAGAGTCAACCAGTTTGTCCTCCACTAGAGAAAAAGAGAGAGATAGAGAGGGAGAGAGAACGAGTGGAGAAAATAACCTGTTCCACATAAATATAAAAATCATACATAGCGCATAACATTCATACTAACTTTATTTACTGTATGAGTAAATACTTTCATTGCACATATTTGTGTGCGGCTGCTTATTATGGAAATTATTAAAGGCTAAAAAGACACTTTGGTATGATATGTTAGGAAATCGATAAACATACTGAAATTTAGACTTAGATGTCCCAAAGAAGGATGAGAGAATTCTGAATCCAAACCAACAATGACCATGACCACTCCGTGTCCTAAAGATACACATTTTTTTTTCTGTTTGTATTACTGAACAATAAGGTCTTGTGATTAATCTCTGCAGTCCTGTCCGTTAATTTTACGCCAGATTAACATGTTGGCTGCACCTTCCTTCAAAAATCACTACGGACAAAGTAACATTTACAGATTACTTTCAACATAGCGCAACTCTGAACTGCATGCAGTGACATTAATGAATATGCACGCATAAGATTATAAAGTAATGAACTATTAGTTACATACTGTATGGCGGGCCTAGCAGTGACAACAGTCCAGGCCAGTGGTTCTTAAATTTCAATGGTCTGAATCTGATTTCTAATCAAGGTCAAAGGTCCAGAACGGCATTTTTATTACATTTGCTTATAACTTAAAAGCAACTTGCATTCATGTTTAAGGCAGTTTGAGACAAAATCCATTTAAACCTAGTAGAAAACAGTGCCAAGTTACATGATGCCCTAAGGGGCTGTTCACCTGTCGTGTTAAAAGACATGTGGAAAGCTCTCTCTCTCTTTCTCTCTCTCTATGCGCGGCATGGTGGCTTAGTGGTTAGCACTGTCACCTTGCACCTCCAGGGTCTGGGCTCGATTCCCACCTCTGTATGCATGGAGTTTGCATGTTCTCCCCTGTGTTTGGTGGGTTTCCTCCGGGTACTCCGGTTTTCTCCCATAGTCCAAAGACATGCAGATTAGTATCTAGTGTGTGAATGAGTGTGTGCGTTTGTGTATGTGTGTGTGCCCTGCGATGGATCGGCATCCAGGGTGTACCCTGCCTTATGCCCTGGGATAGGCTCCCGGTCCCCAGGACCCTCGATAAAGGGGTTTAGACGATGAGTGAGTATGTTTGTGTGTTTGTGTGTGTGTATATAAAACTGAGATAATGAATTATACATCCTCCATCTGATGTGGTGTGACTGGGCCAGGTGAGCTTCACTGTACTGCTTTAGCTCTTCTCTTGCTCAGTAATATTATCTCTTCCAATCCACACAAGGCATTTCACTGCTGCCAGGACATCAGACTCCAACATCAGACTGATATGTGGCAGCATGATTATGAAGGCCAGGCTGGCATTAATGATCTCTCTCTCTCTCTCTCTGCGTTTCTAACATCTATCTTCACACTGCAAACACTTAACAGTTTCGTGTCATTCACATAATGCAGCCACTTTCATAAGGCTCAGAGGACGTCTGCTGGACCATGCACACAGAGAGAGAGAGAGGGTTTCCAGCCTTTATTAAACATACACCATGGGTGTAATTACAATCATAATGAGGCACAATTTAACAAATCAGATCTCATTTTAGCTCTTGTTTTCAATATCACAAAAAAAAACAAATACAGTAATTCGTAGCCTGTATCTTGAACTGCATATGACAAGGGGATTCACTTTAAGGCTATAATATGTAGCCATAACCATATAAGACTGATGAGTGGCAGATTGGAAAACCCTTCATATGGTCACGTTTTGACATTTTCTACAATATACAGTTCTGAAATCTATGTTAAACTGAAAAGTATGTCATGTACAGTACATTTAGGTGTTAAAACAGGTAAAGCTATGGTATTTTAAACTCTGGTAACCACCCAAGGTGAAGGATTTCATTCCAGTTCTGAAAGCGCCTAAAAGACTGCTACATGCATAATCTAATCTAATTAAGGAACTACACATTCACAGTATGACATGAGTTTTCATTTTAAATGTCATGCGCATCACATAATGATGCGAACACATCAACATCAGTGTCTGTCTTGTCGCCCGAGGTAGACATACTGTAGGACTCCTTGTCGTTTCTTCATTTAAGTGAAATTTGTATATGCTAACACTGGAAGGAAGGTTTTGTGTTGTTGAAAATGTCTTGTTGTTACTGTCATTTACAGTATTACATCATTTAGCATTTTAAAACCTAATAATATGTTATTTGTTTATGTGAAGATTGTGTAAAGACTTTTCTAAGTTCTGATAATGTGATGGTACGAGAGTTTCATATCTAATTAAATGGCTGGTATGTGATCCAAAAAAAGAAGAGCTACCAAAAAGAAGTGTCTTGCCACCCCCTCTTGACAAGATGAAAGCTTAAGCAGCATGACGATGCTAGCCTGCTCATTCACCAGTTCAATAGCTTTTGCTTGCTGTCTGTCCCACTGGTGCAAAAGACACACTTGCAGTCCTCATTAACGCATGAACATGAGGTCTTTGAGATGGGATGCATTGCAAAACATGTTCTATTTCTCATCTAGAGTTCAAAAGGGTGCCCATGGATGTCCTGTATTAGATCCCAATCTGGAGAAATCCACACCTCTAGGGATTTAACAGAGTTTAAAATCTAAAACGCGGTGCCGTATTGGCAAGAGTGAGATATGCATGTAGGATGTGACCTCTGTGGATTTCTTTGTGCCACTCATTTAAATAGTCATAGAATAGAATTAGACTCGGAACCTTCCATCCATCCTTAAAGTATTCAGACCCATTTACATTTTACCTAATTGTATTATGTCGGTTTCTTGTAAATTTACATGGATAAAAATGATAGACTGGAGCATTACTATGTTATACTAGAGAATTATTCTGTTATACTGAAGTATCACTGTGATAGCCTGGATGATCACTGCTATAGTGGAGAACCACTGTGTTAAAGTGGAGCATCATTGTGCGACAACAAAAGATCATGGTGTTATAATTTACCAGTCCATCACTATATTATACTCAAGCTTAACTGTTATACTGGAGCAACACTTTGTTATACAGAAGTACAATTTTAATGACTATGACTAGCATCACCACTTGGCTTAATGGAGCAAATGATACACACTCATGCTCTAAAGATTGTTTTGTACTGCATGATGTGCATTGTTATGTTATTGCTGGAATAAGATTTAAACTCAAATTCCCAATGTACATTATGGCCCACAAACATGGCAACTATGGGCTACAGAACACAACTATCATAGACACATCACACTCATGTTCACTTGACTACTGATCACATGCACAAAACAACAGCATACAGGACTGTATATAAGGACAGCAAATTCACCAAACATGCTGTTTCTGTTTTACTCTGTTTGTTCTCAACTTCCCTAGTTCATGTTGCATATAGATCACCATTGCCTGTTTCTTGACCATGACTATCTGATTTGTTTAAAAACTTTATCAAAATCTATATACCTGCATATACTGTACCTGCACTTGCATCCAGACCCGACAGTTCTGACAGAATACTTCACTGTGACATGGCAGGATGACAAGCGATAGTGACACAAATCTGTCTCATCAGCAATCACCACCAAAATCAAACTGCTCGCCTCTCAGATGGCCCAGCTCCAAGCTGCCACACCAGAGCCAGCAGCCCCTATATGCCATTCTATAGCAATCCAGCAGGGAGTTGCAGAGTACATTAAGATAGCACAATTTATAAATCTGTTTATGAACAAAGCATTTGAATGGGGTATGGCTCTCTGCTCACAAGACCTTTGCTTCCATCAGGCTTTCTGCAACTTTTCCAAAGAGTTTTGAACCATTCTCCAGAGGACAAAACGATTGTAGAGCCATTTCTTTCTCTTTAAAAAGGGACCCAGAATGCTGCCGAACTCAGCTCCTGCAGGTAAGCTGTTGGAAAGGGAATGAACCAGCACTCAGACACTTCCTACCGAGTTTTAAATGTAAAGGTTAACCCCTGATACTTACTGACATGACCCTTCACATTGATTCTCTGCTCAAGTGTCAAGGGGCCATGAGGTTGGATTCTGCACTGCTTTCAGAAACACTGACCACATAATCCGTGCAATTGAGACAGATAAAGCTGAATGAGGAGACAACAAAGACAGTGCCAGGAAAGATGGTGCTTTCACTGTGGCAGTCTGCAACACCAAAGGGCAAAGTGTGATCCACGACCCCATCCCAAGTAAATAGTTGACATCTGAGCGAGGTACCCTCATGCCTCTAACACAGCACGTCACAACTGGTGAAAGGGGAGCGAACCAGCACACAAAGACACTTCCTACCAAGAGTTAAATGTAAAGGTTAACCCCTGATACTTACTGACATGACCCTTCACATTGATTCTCTGCTCAAGTATCAAGGGGTCATGAGGTTGGATTTTGCACTGGTTTCAGAAACACTGACCAAATAATCCGTGCAATTGAGACAGATAAAGCTGAATGGGGAGACAACAAAGACAGAGCCAAGAAAGACAGTGGCAGTCTGCAACACCAAAGGCGTAGTGTGATGCATGACTCAAATCCCAAGCTAAATAGTTGACATCTGTGCAAAGTACACTAATGACTTGCTCCAAGACACCAAGTTACAATTGATTCAGTCTTACCCAGGTTTTGTGGTACCAGTCCGAATTACATACTGTGTGGATGCTATATAAGTATAAAATAAAATTATAATCAACCAATCCCTCAAAGTGCAAGGATTGGATGGACGATCTAAAGCAAGGAGGTCTGTCACTCACTACTCTGAGCCTGTCATTCTTTAGGCCAGTGCCTTCTATCAAGAGCACATATCCTCCATCACCACAGACATCACAGAATTCCCAGTGGTTCTAGGCTTCCCAAGGACGAAAAATTCATTATCCTCAGATAATCTGTAAGAAACAGGAAATCCCACTGGTCCACACACTGTCAACTCAATTACAGGTCTACATGTGACCACTGTCAACATGATTTTGACCCCCTGAGTGTCAAGTTACTATGGAAATTCTCCCTGAATTTAAATAAGTTTGGAGCAAAAACAAATACATATATAGTTGTCTCCTGTCATACTGAGCCCATGACTGGTGGGAGCTTTGCCTCTTCGCAACTGTATTTGTCACCTCTGCTTAGGGAACTAAAGCCATGGAGGAGTAAAAAAAAACTTCCAACAGGGTGTAAAAATACTCCCTTACACTAACCTCACCAGGCTCTGCGGGATTTTCTTCATTAAAAAAGGGGTCATGTCTCTCACATGTCAACTCCTACTACTGTGAGGGATCAGGGGTGTTTTGGGGTGTGTTGGCTGAATTGTCACAATGACTCAGAAAAAAAATACTAAACTCCATCCTAGGCCCTTTATCTCCAGGAAATTGTCACCTGCCAAGCAAAATCATTATAGTGACAGTTGAGAACTTTAGCAGAAAAGCTAGCCCTGGAGGAATGGTGACACTGGTTGGAGCAAGTTCTTCATGAAACATGAGACCATGAAAATGTTGAAAATTGATGAAAAATCAAGAATGCTCCAAAGTTATGAATCCTAAGCATGTTTAAGCATGTTTTTCTTTTTATTATTTCTCAGTGAACATGGTTATTGCCCAGTGCACCAATTCACCTTTAGGTTCTGGAGAGGTTTCTCGAAAAAGCTTAGCATCATGGTGAGCCTGACATTATCATTTTCAAGCCAATGAAAAATGTACCAAAAAATTACACTCTTTCATTCTTTCACAAAAATCATTTTCTTTCACACAATCTGCACCGACAGTCAGTAAGACCGGGATTCATCCTTTGGATTGCAGAATATGCAGAGAATTCCAGCCGCATAGTATGGCCTGGTGCAGACAGCTGGTTGAAGATGTGTGAGCAGGTATGGGAAAAGGCTCAGCAGGACCTCAAGGAGATGGTCTAAAACACCAAAAGTTTTGTAGACTTGTGGCATAGGGAGACATCAGTGTGTGAGCCTGGCGATCAGGTATGGCTTTCAACTACGGATCTCATCATGGAGGAGTATAGAACGCTGGCACATAGAAAGATATGTGGGACTTTTTAAAGTACTTCAAAGAGTTACTTCATGTCTTACAGCTCAAGCCGGGCATGCCAGGTCCCCTTTCAGATTCCCCTTCCACTAGCCAAGAAAAAAAGACAAAAAACGTGCAAAAAAAAAAAAAAAAACCTGGACTGGCTACGGCCCTGGAAATAAGCACAGGGTCCAGCTCACAACATTCTCAACATGCTACCATGAAAATAGTTTCATAAACATCATGCAAAGTTTTCCAGGACCCACGACTACGGGAGGCCTATTGAGAACAGCGCTCACAAAGGTTGGGTCTTCGATGGGGCAGACACTAAGAAAGCAAAGGCACTCTCACAATCACGTTCGCTGTCGTACTGATCTCATGCCCCTGCACCCAAACACACCATGCAGCATATGCATACCCTCATATGCTGAAAAGTGTTCGCCATGCCTTGTCATTTTGATAGTCTTTCTGGTTTTAATCATGTTTCTGTCTGCTCTTGCTTGCCCTTGTCCATATTGCTTGTATATCACCCGACCATTCCCTGTTGTCTGACCTTGAATTTGATTCACGTTTGATTTGTTTGCAAAGTTTAAAAAAGTCCTGCATAACTGCACTTGCATCTGGACCTGCATACCTGACTTGCTTATGGGACTGTGAAATTAGTTAGCACACCTCCTGCTGTGTTTGCTTCCTGAAACTGTTTGTAGTCTTTACAGAGAATTATGTGGCTCAGTTGTGGAATATTTTTTTTTCAACTGACTAATCTGCTCCATGCTGAGGTAGGGTGCAAAAAAGGCCATGCATCTGACAACCATGAAAAAACGCAAGGGTACATTCAATCTGTAGATGGTGTTTGTTGCAAATAAGTTCCAGTATCTTCAAGATTACCGTGTATATAAGTTTTGTGCCGTGTAGAGGAATGTGAGGAGGAGTGCATTACTGGCATATGATAGAAAGCAGGATCTCAGCCCATGTTTTATTCATCGTTCAGGCGCGACTCCGAGTTAGTGTGTGAGCACCGTGGACAGCACGGACACAAACACACACAGAGAAAGAGGGTGTGAAAGTGAGAGATGTTTTGCAGTAGCACTCTGCAATATTTGATCTTAGAGATCTCAAAAGATTTGCTTAGAGTGGGGAAAAATACAGACTTATTGCTGGGCAAGATATGAGACACAAGGGAACTGTTTTAACCAAAAAAAAAAAAAAAAGGAAGGAAGGAAAGAGAGGGCCTACAACCTAGAGACTAAAAATTTAATAGAAGCCAGAATGCCAGTGTTTTGCTTTCATGTGACTGTTATTCCCTCAATAGGGCTCGAAAATAAACGCCTTTATTACAACATGAGTGTAGTGGAGAGGTGCTGAAATCAGTGATGACAGAGACTGTCACCTCCTCTGTGTGTGAATGTCCAGACACACACACACACACACACACACACATACAAACCCCAATCCCAAACCAAACAACAGCTGCAAAAACTAACTCCAAGCACAAAGCAGTCAAATGAATCCACCACTTCATGATGCTTCTTTGCTTAATACTAAGTATTTAGTATTTGGTATACTAATTCATTCTTATATTAATCAGACAGGCACAGTGGTGTAGTGGTTAATACTGTCGCCATGCACCTCCAGGGTCCGGATTCGATTTCTGTCTGTCTGTCTGTGTGTGTGTGTGTGTGTGTGTGTGTGTGTGTGTGTGTGTGTGGAGTTTGCATGTTCTCCCTGTGCTTGTTGGGTTTCCTCCGGGTGCTCCGGTTTCCTCCCACAATCCAAAGACATGCAGATTAGGCCAATTGGTGTTCCCAAATTGCCCGTAGTGTGTGAATGTGTGCCCTGCGATGGATTCGAAAGGTACCCTGCCCAGGGTGTACCCCGCCTCGTGCCCTAAGTCTCCTGGGATAGGCTCCAGGCCCCCGCGACAGTGAATACAGGATAAAGCGGTATAGACAATGAGTGAGAGTGAGTGATTAATCAGACATAAGCATTCTTATGTTTTTTTTTTCCTTTGGAAAGTTATCTTTCTTTCTCCTTCCATCTCCTTCTTGCCCTCCCTTTTTATTTCATGCAAACTCATTATGCACATCGGGGCTTTGCTTGTGTTATTGAATCTATATCTGTTTCATATGCATGTGCTCATGATGATGAATACTTCCACCACAATCTGCACAGGGAGCATAATGTTTCCCCTGAGCTGAAGTTTTAGATTGACAATGCTGAGCACTGCACAACACATATTTACACATCATATCCCATCCTGAACCTGATTCAAGCCACCTGCTCATAAATCCACAAATAAAACTAGTCTTAAGTGCATTAGGAATGAGATTCTTCCGTGACTTATGATGGAGGAAAAAAGACACCTACAATAATCAAAAACATCTAGCATATACTGGTCACTGATCAATAAAGAATATAAACATAAAAAAGAATAAAGCAATTTTTAAAGACCTCTGCAAACACCAAGTATAATACTTACAGGAAAAAGCCACAAATGACCGGCTGGGTCTCTCAGACCAGGGAAAGTTTTGTTACATATGTTTATTTAAATGTATACATCTTCAAAAGACAAGATGCAAATATAATGAATGGGGTAACCATATATATCCATGACCTTGCAATAATTATACGTTCATAAATATGAACGTCTTTCAAATCCCCTAAAAGACAGGCCTACCTTCAATTAAAAGGAAATCAGTGAGACAAATGCACATGAAAGCATTTTACAGGATGTTCTGCAGGAGCAACACCTGCTTTCACATCTCACACTATAAATACACTCCTAGCATCGACAACACCTTCATTACAACCTGCGAACAATCCCCTTTAATACGAATTTCAATTCTGCTTCACCAGAGCTGGTTTTTAATCAGCATTTTTTTCCCCAGTAAATCCAGAGCGCATTAGAGCATCAGGATATAAATAAGGATTTAAAACAAATAAGCTGATTTCAGCTGTTTTTTCCTTCTTCCATCTATAGCATCAGCAATCCCTCATAAATATACTTCTGCTGAATCTTATTTTCGTCTTTCTAATTTCCTGAAACTTGAAACCAAAATCTAGTCAAATATTTGATTATTAATGAGAGTTAAATGAATAGATCTTTATCTCTGTACATATCTAATTCTATTTCATCTAAGTAATATGTCCGCGTTATGCCCATGTGAGATGTTATCTTTACCTACAATCTTCCCGTATGTTCTGTTTTTGTGAATGTAGGAAGATATATTACTTCTGTCTTTGTGGCATCAATAAAAGTTTAAGCTTCAACCTGGATTCAATAAAAAGTTTAATCATTAATACAAGTGCAAAACGAAAATTCTTATCTATAAATATCAGCTATCTAACTATTTAATCCTAGTTTTTTTTTTTTTTTAACGATTTAGATTACATCAGAGACTACTGTGTAGTTCAAATCGATGCAGATAAAACTGTCATTCAGGGATTAATTTTTTGTTTCGCTCAGGAGGTTCAGATGTCTGATTACTAAAAAACCTGCTGCAAAATATTAATAAATAAATATCTACAAAAGTTATAGGTTCTTCATATGAAATCTATAAGAATGAAAAGGAAAGAACTTTTACATAATTCATCACCCAACTGTTCAATTCTAGATGCCACTGAATAGTGTCAGGAAATACCTAATTTTCTGCTTTCAAAAAGATTCCTATTCATTATCCAGCTGGGCCATACTTCTTGTACCTTACTGTATTGCCTTTAAAGTGTATCTCTTGCAAGGTGACTTTTCCTTAAACTAGACTCACCAAGCACACGAGTTTAATTCATAAGCGCATTTTTTTTCTTTCCTTCTTCACTGGTGGTATTGTTCTCTTTGGTTCCACTGTAGAAAACAAACAAACAAACAAAAACAAACCTTTTGCCATTTTGCCAACAACAAATAATATGGGATGGGCAAAAAACATTATTCATTCATTTATTCATTCCCCCTTGCAGATTATTTATATCAGCTGGCTTTGTTTGTAAACATGTTTAAAATTAAGTACACAACCAGGGGGGTATTCCACGAAGCAGGCTTAAGAGAAAGTCTGACTTATTTCGATAAGTCTGTCTTAATTAAGTGAGAGTTCCGTTCCATCAACGTGTCTTAAATAAATCCCCGCTGAGTTGCCATGGTAACTTACACCTCCGAACAAGTCTGCTCGGGACCAGGTTAACTGTCTCGCTTATTTAAGCGGTGTCTCAAAGAATCTCCGACGTGTGG
>JAQMYK010000009.1:15638660-15661782 GCA_030014345.1 Clarias buthupogon
ATACTGTACTTTCAGAATAAATGATGTTCCAAAATGAGAGATTTCTGTATTTACTTACACTAGATTGCTTAAAAATATTTTGCCTACAAGTTAAGTCTGTTTTATTCTTCAAGACAATCCCTTGCACGCTGATTGTGTGTTTATATTCATATGGCTGGCATGGTGGCTCTGAGACTCGAGTACCCTGACAGAATCATTTATTCCGTATCAGTGTCATGTGCACCCATGGGAAACAGTTCCTTAATCCAATGATGTTGGCTGCACTGATCTTGCAATATGCATGAAGCACATCAAAACAAGACTCGTGCATGTACATACACACGCAGACGTTCACCAACAAAAGACTTAATAAAGACTCAATAAAAGCTCCGAATATCAGGGATGAAAAACACTGATCCCTTTTGATTAGGAAGACATTAAATCTTAAGCTGCCAGAAAAGAGGCGTTAAATCACTCTCCTGTGGATCTCTTCCTTTGATGACGTTTCCTGTGGATTTTTTAAAGTGCCCGTCTCGTTGCAACAAAGCTGATAATTAACGGAGCTCCTCTAATTGCCTGTGAAGGTGGTTGGATCAGAATTACAAGAACAGAAGAACTGGAAGAAGACTTCACATGCTCTTGATAACTAATACCATCATACAGCTTAAACAGCTGCCCCCCCTCCTCAATCATTGAGCTTCATCAAAGCCAGTGTCCATTTATTAAAGGAAAGGCAGATGTTTCAACTAAACATGGATTCACAAAACAACAGAGGGCTGTTGATTCTCGAAGCTCAATCTGTGGCATACTGATAACCAGACTGATCTATCACATGGAAAGATCAGAGCACCACTGGACTCTCAGGATTTAGGGGTGAAATACATTTCTCTAGGGTCATGATATCTATTCAGTTCATGCGGTAAAGTAGTGGCACTACACTATATTATTCTATTCTGCATTGCCACAGCAGGAGTGTGTCTTCGCCGATCGTAATGATAGGGAAATGGTGTGAAATCTGACAAGCCATAATCATAAAAGTCACACCCATTTTTCTCCCTCATTAACAAATGGTGTTCATTACGGAAAATTTGCTCCTTGAATCCATTCACCAGTGAGTAGCCACAGTCATAAATCATGCATAAATAGTGCTGCGATTGATCAAGTAATACAGTGCTGATAATGGCCCATGAAAAATGTGCTGTGCTTGGGCCTTACGAGCAATTTTTCTTGACACGTTAATGAATCGGGAATACATTGATTGCTCAGGCACAACCAATATGTGTGTAGTGTCCAGCTGGATGACTCAGCTGCCGTCAGCATGCAGGAGGACACACACACATCATACATTAGCTATCCAGGGCATGTAGAAAGAAACAGAACTAGCCAGTATAGACAGATAAACCAGGGTCATAGAGGAAACAGTGGCCTGAGGTTAACAAAAACGCTTAGCATTCTAATCCAAAATGTGCTAGGATTTCACATGAGCAGATATGAGCTGGAGCAGGTTTTATTTAAAAGACAAAACTGTTTCACATTATATTCACCAGACATTAAACCCACCTGCAGCAGTCAAAATTCATTTCATTTAGGAGATGTTTAGGGCTAGGCACTAAATATGAAGGCTAGTAAACGTCTCATAAGGTTTAACCTAATACAAAACATGTGTCTTGCATGACATTTGTCTTTATTCTGTCATTTTATCATTTTGTCATTTAAAAGGTTTGCAAGAGGCCTGGAGCCCGTCATCCCGGGAGACCTTGTGCAGGAGGCAGGGTATACCCTGGATAGGATGCCAATCCATCGGAACGGCACACATGCACACACTACGGGCAATTTGGGAACGCCAGTGAGCCTAATCTGCATTTATATGGACTCTGGGTGGAAACTGGAATACTCAGAGGGAACTCAATAAGCATGGGTAGAACATGCAAACTCCACTCACACAGATCCGTTATTTGTTTTTCTGTCAGTTCCTTCCCAACAGGTTTTTATGTTTGCCTTTTTCTGGCCTGGGAATAAGTTTCTCCCCAGCTTATACAGAACTAGTCTGCCCATTTTCCCTAAGAGTCAGCCCATGAAGGATTTGGAATTTAAATGAAATAGGCGGAGTTGGGAAAGACCTGTCAATGTTTGAAATTGCAATATAGTGGATGTGGATGGCAACTGAGTACTGTTAAAATGACAAACTGCTCCCTTTAGGGTTAGATAACAGCATATAAAAATGTACAAATACACGGCAGGATGTAGAATTTATAATACTGCATGAATAAATGCAACCGAACCTTGGCAGATAACTTCCATTTATTTTAGAGTATGTAGTGGAAGAGAAAGAACTATCTTAGTGATTTAACCAGACCTTGATGTCGCCCTAATAACAATCCTGCAACTCTACACTAAATGCTCCAAGCTGGCCTTATATGCCATAAGATTTTTCATTAAGCCTTCATGTCACAGTATAACCAACACTAAGTGACATCTCGGCATCTACAGGAAAAACGCATTTGAGTTTCTCATTTTACAAGGCTGCCAGTCAAAACAGCCAAATATTACCCCCTGCGTTTCAACAATACACCCCCCACCCTGTGTGTTGGCAAGCAGCACCCTCGTGTCCCCAGCAGACAGCTATATGAATAAGGAAGCGGGGAGGGAGAGACGGAGAGGCGCTGTATGAAATGGCGTTTGTACAACGGCTGTCTCTGTCTGACACGTTTCTCGGTGGGCCACACTTACCTTACGTGCGGGGAGCGCTGCTGCTGTATTACAGAAACAGGATTTATTTAACGCCGTGGTCGCTGCGTGACCTTGCAGCCTCAATCTGTGCCAGCACACTTTTACAAAAATGACCCTCTGATGGCTTAAATTCAATCAATCACCCTCAGGGCTACGGCAATGGAGGCTATTATTGTTGCTGTAAATTACTTTAGCATTGCTGAATTAGCACGGATCATCATTTAGCCGCGATTTGTATTCCGAGTGTGGCGAGCCGTTCTGTTGCACACATCGCCGAGGCATCTCTCATCGTTGGACGGGTCTCCCCAGGCGAACGCGTCTGCCAAGTGATTGAATGGTAACGCTGTTAAACACACTGACCACCAGCTCCCATGTGTCTCGCACATCGAAAGATGCGTCCCAAATTTAAAAGAAAAATCACCCACACACTCACACATAGATATATGAACACACACACACACATGCACGCACACACAGAGTCAGGAGAGATGGCAGGTGTTGCGGCTGATACCTCGCAGGACTGAGTGGAGCTGGTGGAGGAATTTCTTGCACCATTGGCTGAGGTGATGGTGTGTCACCAGTGGGACTCGTGTGTTATTCAAAGCGCTGGCTTTGTTTCAGGCTTCCAAGCAGGGATTTAGAGCACAAACAACAACAAACAATAAAAAAAAATACTGCCTGGATCATTCTGGTTTGTAGGTACAGACTTGACAGAAAATTGGCCCATTAAAATTTCACAATAGACAAGATATTCTGTCTTTCTGTCTCGCTGGCTGACGCCGAGTCCTGCAGGACGGCCACTCCAGCCTGTGAAGGACACTAATAGGACTCCTTACATAAGCAGAACCATTTTGAAACTACTGATTTCAGATTACAGTGCCTGAAGCTGCACAGGTGAAGCTCTTTTTACTGAGTATGAGGTCAAGCAGAGCTCAGAAACACAGAGAAGCCTGTCTGTGTGTGGGCGTGTATGCATACAGTATATGAAACAGGCTTCAGCCGACTGATGACGGTATCAGGAATCGAAGCTATTGCTACGGTGATTAAATTGGACAATTTAAATGCCATAAAATGTGTTTTCACACAGCAGACTGCAAATTTCTGTACACTCCATCTGTCTTCTCTACTTCCCCATATGAAAGGTCAGGACTGTCACAGATTTTTCTACAACAGGAGAAAAATCGCCTGCATCTCTCATGTGGTAACCATAGTGACAGCAATGTTACAACTAGCCCTTGACAAAAGAATGCCGTTATTTTAAGTCCATAAGTTACACACTGTATTAAAGACAGAAAATATTTCACTGTCCTGTATATCAAACCCAAGCATGTTAGATCGCTTTTTTATATCTACATACAGTACTGTATATAATTTACATAGTGCTAACATATTTCCCGTATATTGACCAAGATTTTAATGCAAAACTAATTGGGCAAATTCTACTGTATATCTCTTGTTAATCAGCCTGTTCGAGGACTTTAATGTCACAAGCCTAGTGATTGAAGATGTAACACATTTTAATTATGTATTTGGTCACTATGACTATGACCAAAATCTCTTTGCTTCTGGTTTGACTCGGAGACCTTTTCATGGCCCTTTTCTTATACTGATCTATTTGATTCCTAATAGCAGCCTCAGGTTTATCTGTCTCAGTTTCCACCGTTATGTCCATGACACGGTTTTCGTCACTGCCTGCTCTTCTACAAGTCATGTCACACAGTGACATGTGTGACATGTCTGGATGTGACTGGATGTACTTCAACTTTCACCTTAAACACTGATAAAACACATAGTAGACATGTCACATCAACAACACTACAGAGCTGCTGATGTGACATAGTTGTCATTATAATATAATGAAGCTGTGAATTAATACTTAGTTAAGTTTCTCCTACTGTATAAGTAATTTAACCTGTGGCCTTAAATATTATTTTGTGGTTATGTAAAGATTAACATGCAGCCTGAACCTATTAACATTCCCCTGGTTTCTCCAGATGGCGGCACGGTGGTGTAGTGGTTAGCTCTGTCGCCTTGCACCTCCAGGGTCAGGGTTCGATCCCCGTCTCTTTTTGCATGGAGTTTGCATGTTCTCCCCGTGCTTGGTGGATTTCCTCCAGGTACTCCAGTTTCATCCCACAGTCCAAAGATATGCAGATTAGGCCGATTGGTGTTCCCAAAATTGCACGTGATGTGTGTGCCTTGCAATGAAGTGGCACCCTGTCCAGGATGTACCCTCCCTTGTTCCATTAGTCTCCTGGGATAGGCTCCAGGTCGCCTGCGACCCTGAATACAGGATAAAGCGGTATAGACGATGAGTGAGTGAGTGAGTGGTTTCTCCAGGATGTACTTAACTCATGGAAATCACTCTACAGTATATTAGAATTAGTGAGAAAGAATAATCAACTGAATTTTACCCTTTTGGCAACTTAAGAACTTAAGGAAGGATTGATTAATTATCCTCCCTTATCCATGATTCCAGTTTCAGTTACCCCAAACTTGGCTAGATGGAAAATTCACTAAATAAAGAATTCATAAAAATTCACTAGATTTAAAGTTTCCATTATTCTGAGCATTGCGATAAAAAATATTGTGCCGTTCTGCTTCGTCCCACCTGAGACACGAATCATCCATTTGCCCAGCTTATTCACAAGGTATACAATACGTGTACCTGCCTGTTAGTCACTTAATGGACATCTCGGTTATCAGATCGATTGAAGCAGTATTGCAGTGCTTGTTACAGAGAGTGAGAGAGAGAGAGAGAGAGAGAGAGAGAGAGAGAGAGAGAGAATTTTATTACAGTATATTGTAATTGTTCAGATTTACTAATATTTATTATTGCTAATATCTGACTGTGCCTGCTTTATAAATAAAGGTTTATCATAGGTATGTATGAAAAACAAACAAAAAAACATACTGTTACAGATATACATTAATCTGTCATAATATTAAAACCCATAACTTGATCCATAAATCTAGGAACCTCTGTAGACCAACTAGGGACTGTGGAGGCCAATTGTGATTACCGTTGTATTCATTCCCCATATTATTTTGCGAGCGTGATGAGACCTCCGGTCAACATTCACATGTACATACACACACTACGGTCCATTTTGGCCTATTCTGCATGTCTTTGGGAGGAGTCAGGAGTACCCGGAGGAAACCCACCAAGTACGGGGAGAGCATGAAAACTACATGCACAGATCCTAAGGCATGAATCGAACCCGGCCCCTGGAGGTGGACTAACCACTAAGCCACTGTGGTGCCAACATTGGTGGTCACCCGTGTGCTCGCAAAATAGCTCAGAGCTGTACAGGCATGGATGCCCCAAGACCTCTGAAGGTGTGCTGGCACCAAAATGTTAGCAGTAGATCCTTTCAATCCTGGAAGTTATGAGATGCGGCATCTATGGCTTAGACTTGTTTGTCCATAACATCCTGCAAATGCTCAGTCAGATTTAGGAATTTGGAGGCCAAGTCACCACCTTAACCTCTTTTCCTTGTCCTCTTTTTCAAATCATTCCTAAACAATTTGTGTGGTGCGGCAGGACACGCAATCGTGCTGGATGTAACTGGTCTGGAACAATAAATATGTAAGTGTTACAGTATGTGTCCTCTGGGTCGTCTTCTTCCCATAGTGCATCCTCTTCCCCAAATGGGTGATGCACAGGCACCCAGGCGTCCACATGATATAATAGAAAACATGATTCGTTAGACCAGGTCACCTTCTTCCACTGCGACAGTCACAGTCCAGTTCTGATGCTCATGTTTCTATTGTAGGTGCGTTCAGCAGGAGACAAGGATCAGCATGGACACTCTGACCAATCACAGCAAGCTGCATATTCTGTGATGTAATTTTTATCACATCCAGCATGAACTTATCCAGCATTTTGGGCTACCCAAGACCCTGTTATTAATTCACCAGGTGTCCTTCCTTGGACAACATTGTTTTGGTACCATATAGAATTCCAAAAACATTACAACAGGATGATTGCCATTTTGGAGATGCTCTGATCCAGCTGCTAAGCCATCAGAATTTAGCTCAAAGTCAGCACGAGTCTTACACTTGCCTGATTTTCCTGCTTCGAACACATCAATTTCGGAAACTGACTGTTCACTTGCTGCCAAATATATCCCACCCTTTGGCAGGTGGCACTTTGGCACCCAACCTGTCAGTGGTTTTAATGTTATGGCAGATCTGTGTAAAGGGTTTGGTGCCAGTGGTGTACTTCCACTTTACTTGGAATGATGCATAAAGACACACAAAGCCATTGTGACACTGGACAACCTACAGTATTAGCTGGATGACCTTTGTGAAATTTTGAAAAAGAAAAAGACCATGCCCTGCATTCCATTAATATTAAGATTTAGATTTACAGTATGTCATATAATGGTGCTATGGTGGTGTAGTGGTTAGCACTGTGGCCTTGCACCTCCAGGGTCCAGGTTGGATTCCTGGCCAGGCTCGATTCCCGTCTCTGTGTGCATGGAGTTTGCATGTTCTCCCTGTTCTCCAGAAAGTCCAAAGACCTGTAGATTAGGCAATCTGACACATTTCCAATTTGCCGGTAGTATGTGTATGTGTGTGTTTGTGCCCTGCGATGGAGTGGCACCCTGTCCAAGGTGTAACCCGCCTCGTGCCCTAAGGATCGTCCCCCCTCGCCGTGCCCCTGAATACAGGATAACGCGGTATAGGCGATGAGTGGGAGTGAGTATGCCGTACAATTCATGGTCACAAAATTCCTAATGGGTGTAAATTGAGCTCAAGTGTGTGGACTCTGAATAGTATATCATTGCATTCATTTTTTAATTTGTAACCACACTCAAAAACATGTGCTACTATTTAGTGTCAATATTTTCATAAAAAGCTGTCCTGGTTTAAACATTCATAACCTCTTAAACTCTTAGACCACTTGATTCATGTTGACTTTTGGAAGGTGGTATAAATTGCTTTATGAATGCTAAAAAAAAAGCTTTTTTAAAATTCTGTAATATTGCATTTCTCACCTTTTCAAGGGGAAGAAGTAATGGAACTTAAGTTCGTGCATTCATAACATCTCGTCTCAAGTCCTGCAATGCCCTTTCATTCGGCTTGCATTTATTTTAGCATTTTTGAATCTCTAAAATTCTTCCCATGGATCCTATGCCAATGTCTGTCTGTTTTCCCCATCTGTATCCTATGTCCATCTGTTTATCCCTTTGCTTGTGACCTAGTTAAAACAACAAGGTTTTATACTGTACATATAGCATCCTGCCACAAATGTCACAAACATGCATTTCGCTGTGGGATTTAGCTAACCAACAACTCTGACATTCATTGTGCAAGAAAAGCATTTATCACTTAACCCAGTGTGCTTTTGCAGGCAGACATCCAAAGGCAAGGGTAGAAAGTAACCTAAATAAAAACATTTCCACGTCCTTTTGCTCCATGAGCAGCACTGCTGTGTTGGCAGTGTTTGATGCTGGGATATGATGTTTTTAGCGGCTTCTTTATATCAAATGAATACGCATGCACAAGAAAAAATGGGAAAAAATCGCTGGCTCTATAAATGTCTTCCTTGACTTTATTTTTCTTACTCACACACATACACACACACACACACACCTCCCATGCCTCAGGTACTTAGATAAAACCAGCCCTTTATTTGGCATAATTCCTTGGGTGTTGAATATTCATGGGCAATATTAAATCGAAATCATTACAGCTTTGCTCACTCGTGTTCTGCCTGCTTGAGACAGGATTTCAAACGCTGAATATTATCAAAGCATTAACAAAAAGAATACACACCACTTTCCACTAGATTTTTCATTACCCTTTCTATCTGCCACCTGAGAGATGTACTGTGGCAAAAAAAAGAGTTGCAAACAAAATGTCAGAAAGCAAAGCAAATAAAAGAGAAACCATCCAGGATGGTGCGCAAACGTAATGTTATCTCATGAAAAATAAAGCTAGATCACAGTGATAAAGCACCTCCAATGAGACCCAGTATGGCAACAGCTTTAAGAAAAGTTCTCCCCAGTGCTCATCTTCAAGGCAAAAAAAATGAAATGCAGGTGTGGAGGAAGCCGGCTATGAATTCTATGAAACTTTTTCTCTTAATAATGCCCCAACTACTTTCCAGGAAATGTATTTGCCTTGGGGAGAGAAAGTGATATTTCTCAGCAGTGTGTTAGAGAGAGAGAGAGAGAGAGAGAGACTCGGGAAGAGACGGTGGTAATGAGGAGCTGTCGGTACCAGGGCCTCCTGCTCCAACACCAACCTGCTGGCAGACTTTCAGAAAGAGAAGTCTCCTTTCCATCACTCTATGCAAATTCTAAAAATATTATTACTTTACGATTTTAACGTGTTCGAAATTTTTACTCAGATGTGTGTGAGTTTTCATTCGTCTTAGCACGGTTGTAAATAATAATAAAAAATAAAAATCATTTTAAAAAAAGACATAAGAAGGTAAAGTTCTTTCCTCACTTTTTGTCCTTCACAGATTGATGACAAGCGCTGGGACCTACTGTAAAATGGTGTCTTCATTTCTCGGGCTTAGCCTCAGGCCACATTCCTTACCGAGGCTGCACACTGCTTTATGGTTTCGGTGAAGCGGGGACGTCCTCGGGATGCTGCGAGATTTATGACAAGCCTGTGTTTTCTGCCATTGTGAAATAAGCTCCTTTTTAAAAAACGCTCATAAAATTAATATTCTACACTACATACTGTAGTAATATCTGGCATGCCTTACGGAGGGCTGGAAAATCTGATTTGCGAGGAAGTTGATCAAACGTGTTTACACGATATTCTCCCAGGAAGTAAACTTTCCTTTCCCTGAAGGGCGAGTGGTTACCAAATTTAGATTTTCCAAACTTTCAAGAATCATCTCCATCTCAAGTCAGGCACGGCAAATTTCAAATGCATCAAAGCCTTAACTAATAGATTTGAGAGCAGGATTCAGAGCGCAGCACCGAGATGGATACAGCTGAATAATAAATCTGCTGGCTGCTGGAGTTTCATATTCACAAGACTGCTCCGTGATTACTTTCGGACGCCGGCCTGACCTCGCCTCGTGCCGCTCACCTTTGGACAGTGGAACAGCAAGAAATATCGCTTAATATATTCTAATAAATCTGCGCTGACTTATCAAGTACATGAGCTTACTAAGGCGTAAGGGTGGGGTAACCCCTAGATTCAATCAAACCAGTAATAAAATCTTATCAGATTCCAGAGAATTTCAAGGAAACCATAAAATAACCATGAATAACAAAGCGTAAAGCAATTCTGTCAAAACACCAGTATCAGATTTATTATATAGAGATAGTGCTGGCAGCAGGTACTGTGAAGGGCGGCAGTAAGGTTATTTGATTTTTTTTTTTCATAATAAATATATAACTCTAGATGATTGTCAGCTTTCCTCGGATTTCTATAATCAGTAACAGCCTTTGTGGACTAACGATACAAGAGATAAGAGTGGTGCAGAGTAGAGTGGAACTGTGCTCTGGTAAACAGAACACTTTAGGCCACTCACACACACTGGTGATGGAGAAATGGCCTGCCACTCACAGTGCCTCAGCCCAACCTAGTGTAGGAGGAATTGTTTTTTAATAAATGCCACAATACAGAGAACAACAAAAAAGAGACAGGGGAGTGCGGCAGGACGGATAAAGAGAGAACAGGAGCGACAGACCAACTAACACTGAATCGCTGCCTGGGAGGCGAACACGAGGTATAAATAATTCATGCATTTAGTGCACAAAAACTTATATCTAATACACACAGTAAATATTAAACATGCGTCGCTGTGAGGGCCGGTATTTCACACGAAAAACGATCCGTTATCGATCAACTCGTAATGTAAAGCTTTTTTTGTTTTTAGACAACATGCACCATAAACTTGAAGGGGCATGATAATATATGAGTCAACAGGTGATGTTTATATTTATGATCATATGCAAATCCACTTGTATAGACTCATTATTGAATAAAATGATTATAATTCCCTGCAAAGAAATAATAAATGATTGAGAGAGAGAGGGAGACGAATGGACACAAGTAAAAGTGAGTAGAGTTGTTTAGAGAGACACACACTTACTCACTCATTCACTCATCGTCTATACCGCTCTATCCTGTATACAGCGTCGAGTGGTGCCTGGAGGTTATCCCAGGAGACTTAGGGCATGAGGCAGGGTACACCATGCGTTGGGGTGAAAATCCATCGCAGGGTACACACACATACTGTATACACACACACTTATACAGTACACTCATTCACACATTACACGCATTTTGGAAACGCCAATTAGCCTAATCTGCATGTCTTTAGACTGTGGGAGGAAACCAAAGTACCTGGATGAAACCCACCAAGCACAGGGAGAAAATGCAAACTCCATGCACAGAAACGCCGGGAAGGCGGGAATCGAACTTTTTATTCGGGACCCTGGAAGTACAGGATGACAGTGCCAACGCTGTTCAGAGCAGGGTGGCTTAGTTATTTAGTTAGTAACCTATTAACGCAGTACAGAATAAGTATCTATCCAATAACAGAAACTTCAAAGCACTTTTGTAAGTGACTCTGGATAAGAATGTCTAACAAATGCCTAAATGTAAATGTAGATACAGACAAAAAAAAAATGGACATGAAAAGATACAGAGAGAAAGAGAAAAGGCTTGTAGTGATTTAATTGGGTCAGTGTAATGGTCAGAAGAGGTCAGACAGAGAATCTAGGTTAGATGCATGAGTAACTCTCTCCAGGCCCAGGACTCTCTGGTGTGTCAAAATCCTACAGTCTCACCATACATCACTCTAAGAACTCTTTCTGTACCTGACTGATATATTTTTATTATTTCTATAGCCAAATTGTGTACAGTATACATACAATAGAAGCAATACCACGGTTAATCCTGTGACTTTCACGGCCATGTGACAAAACCAGTAAAAGGTAGTGAAAATGTAAAGTTACTCTTGCTCAAATGTGTAACAAGTGGAAATGTATAAATTTATAAACCATCATTCAGAACCACTAACTAGCGTCAATTAAAAAAAAAAATTCTGTTAATACTTTCCCTAGTGTTTCCTGTAATGTACTGTTCCCATAAAACATACTACTGCATGTGCCGTCACTTAATGTAAGTAATCTACAGTATATACTGTATGTAATATATACTGAAATACCAATAAAAACATTAAATTTATTAACTTATTAAATATTTTATCCTTAATAATGAAAGATTACATATACTACGCCAAATGTGCTACGGGTATCTATTATATATTCAAAAACACCAGAATATGATTTAGTAGGGTGTCAGGCAAACATGAGCTGCCAGAACAGCCTCAATGCACCATGGGACTGTACTGGGATGAATGCCATTGTTCCAAAACATATTCCCTCAGTGGGTATTCTGATGAAGGTGGTTGAGTGACGTTAAGGTCTAGTAACTCTAAAGGCCACAGTGTATGATGTACATCACTTTGTACTCATTAAACCATTCAGTGAGCCCTTTGTATAAGGGTGGAGTCATCCTCTAAAGAGAACATTCATCCAAATGATAAAGATGATGGGCCAGAATAACTACTAGAATAACTATTAGAAAAATAATTTGCACTGATTTTGCCCTCTAACAAGACAAGCAAGACTACAGGAGCAAGATGTCTCTTTTAGCGGGGAAAAAAAAAACATCATCTGTTTTAGTCAAAAAGGATCATCTGTGCTTCCCCTGTAATTTTTCACCAGTCTATACTTCCATTTATAGAGCTTATACACATACATCATCTTTCTGAAGTGCATGCTTGAAGTAATTGACTATATCACCAATTACATAACACATATCAAATGTTTACATGAATGCAAGCCTATAATTTAATGCACAGCTAGTATTTAATAAAACACATAAACAACTCTTCTACAGCTTTGCAAGCCCAAAACAAAACAAAAAAAATGACTAATAACTGCAAGCAGTGATGAAATGGAGGAAGGTAAAACTCCCAGCAGCCCATCAGTGTGCACAGATGTACACAACCCTGCAAAATATTTTAAACAGACGAAATCAGACAAATATTTTAGCAGAATTGATTAATTTATTTTTTTTTTAAAACTGTTTGTACAGTAGTGCAAAATTATTTAAGCATTAATACATGACAGCAGTTGCTATTCAGTCATATTAACTTCCTAATCAGGATTTTGTAAGCAAGGAGCTCTAATCTAGTTGGAGCTCTACAAAAAAACCTTAGCTGTATACCCTTGCTTTAAGTAGGTCATATTGTGCAAAATAAAATTTCTAAATTTCTAAAAATAAAAGTAACTTATTTTAGAATACTCAGATGGGGCTCCAGTGCAAGTCCCTGCTTTTTGTTCTTTATCTATTTTTTTTTTCCCGTATTGGCCAGGGCTTTAACAGGCCTAACAATCTGCCCATTGTGACTTCATATAAGAAGATATGCTCTTCCAGCTTGTTGTTCAGTTGTGCTGTCAGACCGTGGCTTAGCAGTAGCTCATTTACATAGACACTGAAATGGCATATTTGGAGAAGGAGTGAAATAAAAAGAGACTGGGATACAAAAAAAGGCATTATCTGAGATGTAATTTTGCTGGTGCATTACTACTGGACAGTGTTGGGGGACATTACTTTTTAAAGTAACTAATTACATTTTAAAGACAGTTATTGTGTAATGTAATCAGTTACATTACAGCATTACTTTCTGATAAAAGTAACTAGTTCGAGTACTTTTCCATTGCAGAAAATGAAAACTCCTTTGTGATTCCTCATGCATGTTGTTTTAGTCAAGACCTTTATAATTATTCTACCATCACACACACACACACACACACACACACACACACACACACACACAATAACGGAATGACTGCTGCCCGGCTTACATTTTTGATAAAATAACTAAATAGCTGAGTACTTAAATGATGGACATAACGCGTTAGATTACTCGTTACATCAAAAAAGTACTTTGTAACGCATTACACCCAACACTGCTACTGGACACATTTGAGGGACCTCTGAGACCTGTCCTAACTTGTTAAAGAAACAGTAAAACATGGATCCTTTACAGTATATATATATATATACACATACAGGAAGGTTCTTAGGAAAATTCACGATGGCATACAGTATGCCAAGAACCAAGCAAGATACGCACCAATCTATACTCTAATCTGGTCATGGAGCAAAAAGAACAAACCAGGCTTACAGTATGTACATTTTTATGAAGGTAAACACCTCCGCTTGTTTTTGTAATGCAAAACAAAACGGCAAAGAAAGCACCTGCATCTGCTTAACAAACTGGCTGAATCAGCGACGAGCTGTAGGCATGGTGTTACTCTCTGCCGTCCATGTTTGTCTTTGTTTTCTTATCACGTGGGACTTGTATTAAAAGGAGATGATTGAATTAGCAGGAGGAGGGAAAAGGAACCCTTTTTGAATGTTGCCAACACCCGGTAACCAGCAAACCCTCAAACCCGTACTTCAATGATTCTAATGAAAACATAACAAAAGTCTAGTATTTTCCTATGTCTTTAACTACTAATTAATGTACAACTTTACACAGTAACCTGTAAAGGCTTCTCATGTGGGTGAATTGTAATATTTCTGCCTCCTGTAGTTTGAAAAGATGAAAGGGGAGCGGAGGAAGAAGTACACTATCCACCTACTGCATTCATCACTTATCCTCTTTAACACACACTTACACAAGCCATAAATAGTAAAAGATGATTTAATGATGACATTGGAGGATAATGTGTCGTCTGGGGGAGGAGAGCAAAGTGGAATGGATTGGCTCAATAAGAGGCTGTCATACACTGCTGACACACACACATTATCGGAATAGATTCGAGGTGACCATTTTTAGGGTAATACTTTTCTCAAAGGGCACGACTGACTCAGTAAACATTTGCTTTTCAGCGTTATTGTATATCAAAACAGATATTCTGAATAACTTCAGAAAATGTCACCCAAGCACCAATATGATGATTACAGTTCAGTCGAGGTAGACTGTAAGGTGAGCCCGTATTCTTTGTTTTGTTTTTACATTGATTGTAAAATACAATCCCTCTGGCCCCCATGCTTGTCTGCATTTAGCATGAATCTCAGTTTCTGCCCTAATAAGGACAAAATGGGATACTTAGCGAGGCTTGGTTTCAGTTTCAGGCGTTTTCTTGAAAGCCGCAGAGAGAATCATCAAAGCTGTTTTATAGCCATCTGAGTATTCCTGCTTCTAACACCATGCATAAAAGTGATGGAATGTTGTTCCAAAAAAAGAAAGAAAGAAAGAAAGAAATAAGCTGCAAATTAAAACTCTTGTCACAGAAAATGACTCAGGTTTAAGCCATTAAGCATAAGTCTTCTCTTAAGGCTTGCCTGCCTTCGGCTCTAGAATAAACAGTGGTGACAGAAGTAAGCCGTAATCAATACCGTCTCAGACATAAGGCTATGGGTGAGGCTCATTCAATACCATTAACAAATAACCTGGCAACGAGAGCCATTATGCACTGAAAACTAAAATTGGATAACTGGAATTGATGGCTGCGCTAATAATATGTTCTATTCCCCTTCAGAGACTCCCCGTCTCTCTAATTGCTTTAATATATAGAGAAGGTGTGTGGTCTGATCAGTCATGCTTATCAGAGGGTCAGCAGGGTTTTCCTTGTTCCCCAACAGTGCAAGATAAACCATGGATAAATGAGCGAACGACTGGGGGCATTTTATCCAAGGACTAATTAGAATTTACTGCACAATAGCCATGTTAAATCTGATACACTTCGACTGTGTAGGGTCATAAGAAATGTGACCTTGTACATTTTCGTATGTTTTTTTTTTTTTTTTTTTAGCACTTAACCTAAAACCAGACTTCGGCATATTTTTGTCTATGCACCGATGCGCACCCTGCCTGCTCATTAACAATATAAGGAAGAATAGAAGTACATTAAGAAATCAAGTAGCAATGCAATAGAATGTAAAAAATGTTGAATATGAAACAATTTGCTAAACTAAAGATATGTCTTTAATTAGTGAAGATGACACGTACAGTACGTGGGTGTGCGGCCTGAGATGTGATTACACCCTGTGTTCTAGGAAGTTGTTGTAATTGGACCCTGAGGTGTAGTAGGAAACCTTTGATTGGACTCTCTTTTATAGTAGGGTAAGACATGTTTGAATCATGTGGTTTCGTAGGGCAATATGTAACTGGACTCTGTGGTGTAGTAAATAAAAAACTGACATCTGATTAGACCCCTGTGGTCATTGGACTCTGTGATGTGTTAGGCTACCATGTGCATAGATTATTTGTTATAGTAAGTTGATGTGTGCTTCAGTTGGTTGGACTTCGCAGTGAAAAAAAAAAAAAGTTGGAATGTGATTGGACCCTGTGGAGTAGTACGTCAAGATGTTATGTGATGTCTGTGGTGTAGCATTGGGGGAAGTGATTGGCCACTGTGCTTTAAGAGGCTGAGATATGATTGGACTCTGTGGTGTAGAAAATTGATGTATGATTGAACACTGGTTTGGTGCTGTACATTGATGATATTGGACTCTATGGTATGGCAAGTTGAAATGTGATCAGACTCTGAAGACGATGTGTTATTTGTCAGTGCCATTTTAAATTTTCTGACGCGGCTGACCATGTGGCATAGCGAGCCAAGATGTCACCAGCCCGTGTGGTGCTGTGGGCTGGGTGATGAAAAGCCATACTGTGTCTCAGTGGGGTATCAACAGTGTTAACCTGTGGGTTTTTACACCACATATGGGCTTCTCTCAATCACATAAGGAGACACAGTCCATAAAATCTCTCTACTTACCAGCTTAAAATATATTTTTTTACTTACTTCTTAGAGTAAATCTGTTATTTTTTCCCCCGTATCAAAGCGTCTGGACCCCTAAAGCCCAGACCAAAACGAAGAAGAAAAAAAAATCATAAGATGTAAGACCCTTTTGCTACATGTTTAATGTGAGACAAACCTCCTTTAACAGTCTAGATAGAATTTTAGTGTGCAGGATGCTGATGCATTTTAATTAAACTAGAGTGACACTGAGCAAATCTTATGACCTCATAAAAATCACAAGCCCACACTAAGATAATGAATGCAGCAGATATAATTCCCCGTGGTTGTTTATTTGAACAATTAGAAGCTGGTATGATTCATACACCATTATTTTAAACTTATTCAGTGGGAGTTGCTTTAATATCTGATAAATTGGCCAGCTGAGAGAGAATAAAGGCTAGCGTCTATGCCGGGTTTATTGTTTAGTCTATGGTTCCGGTGATTGCGACGTGGGTGGATTGTTCCCCCTCTAATTTAACACGGTATTGTCACAGGGGACAGTTTCTTTTGCCTTTTAAGGGAATGGCAATGACTCCTACTTGCTAAGTCAGCTCATTGAAACCAGAAAAAAGTGGGAGGATTATAATATAAGTGCATATAGACCTGGAAAAGATGGTTGATTGCTTTTTGTCCCAGTTATGCTCTTTTTTCATTGCAAAATGTTTAGAGCAGACTGGTTCTGGTATTAGAAAATCCATCATTTGCCTTAGGGAGTTATTGGATGCTTCTCAGCAGCTGATCAACTAGGCTATAGCATTCACAGAAAAAAGAGGGCACACATACGGAGCTTGTAATGCAAGGGGCGTTGGGTTACAGATTTCAAAGCTTCCCACACATGGACACGCACTGTACAGTATATTTGTGATGACTGATGCTGAGAAATTCCGCTCAAGCTCAAGGCTAATCAGTTTCCTATTTAATACATGTGTCTTTAGTTGGGAAATTAGGAAATTGAATTTGTGGTGCTTCGTAAATGGTGAATTAGCAAGTTGTAATAACACCATTTTCCACCTTGGAACATTTGAAATGTGAATGTGGAGAAAAAACACTGTGTCTAAGATACTGTACGTAGGTGCAATAAAAATATTTGTAACTTTTATTATTACAACGTTTGCAATAAATGGGTATTCTTAACACAGTTAAACAATATTACCATTGTTGCGTATGTGGCATTCTTGTAGAAATTAATATTTATGTCACAATTATAGTTGAAGGTAAAGAAAAGTATTGGGAGAAAATAGAGTGATTGTGAGAAATACGTATTATTGGTTGTTGGTCGCCACAGAGAACCATCTGATCGGTGGCACAGGTTTTACGCCAATCCATCCAGTGGGTTTAAGAAATACATTTTATCGAATTCTATTAAGGCGGCACAGTGGTGTAGTGGTTAACACTGTCACGTTGCACCTCCAGGGTCCGGGTTTGATTCCTGGCTAGGTTCGATTCCCTTCTCTGTGTGCATGGAGTTTGCATGTTCTCCCCATGCTTGGTGGGTTTCCTCCAGGGTACACCGGTTTCCTTTCAAAAACACAAAGATTAGCTAACTGGAATTCCAAAATTGTTCGGTGTGTGTATGCGATGGATTAGCACCCTATCCAGCCTAGTGCTCTCTGTCTCCTGGGATAGGCCCCCATGACCCTGAATACAGGATAAAGCGTTTTTTTATACCGAATTTATTTATACCGAATTTATAGAAAAAAAACTATTATATTTTGATTAGTATTAAATACATTTTAAGCACACAACTCATGTGAATGACATGCTGCAAGTCAAATGATGTTATGCCTCACAAATTAATTCAATACAAATAAAAACAAATAAGACTTTACTTCTAAGTCGGACACTGGTTATTTAATATATATCTTTTACAGGCCTACAGATGAACCTGTTTCTAATTTTGCATTTTCTAATTGTGTGTGTGATGGATATAAATTAGTATGCATATTTTATAGTTTTCAGTTTAACATGAAATTAATTGTACACATTAAATAAGGACTTTAAAAGGAGTACATGTAAAAATAAATAAATAAACAATATAAAATAAACTAACTGATGTTTGACATTTAACAGACTTTATAACTGCAAGTGTCCTTTAGTTGCTTGAGGACAACTAAAAAGTTGTGCAAAAGTTGCTTAAAAGACAAATATCCTGCATCAGCCTGCATGTGATAGACTACAGAGTGTTCAGAAACTTTTTTGATTCGCTGTGTTGTTTGGCTTTATGGCAAGCTCGTCACTGTTATCATCTGCTATTGTATCTATATGAATAACAAGCCATGCAGTAGTTTTACTGTGTACCGACGTCAGTTATAAAATGTTTGCTCGTCCTAGTGCAAATGTCTAACTATGCTGATGTAGAAGACTATCCTACGTTGATAAGTTAAAAGTTGAAGGAGTATTTTGCTGGATGTAGGCAGGGAATTACAAGTTGTAACTACGCCTTGAACACGGAATAATTATACATTGTGAGTAGCGACTTAGTCTAATTTCATGAGCTCACTGACACTCTGGTTGACTCCTTCTTCTTTTCCATCAGCCATCATTCCTCCCTCCCTCCCTCCCTCCCTCTACTTTCTATTTCTGCCTGAATGTTGGGCTCAAAAGTGGAGCCGCAAAAGAGGAACACAATGAAGCGAGAGCCTGGGAGCCTCAGTGGGACTTGCTCAAATGTTCACTGGCAAGATAAATGCAGTTATTGTGGGGCTGCCAAAAGCAAAAAGCAAGCCAGAATCTAATGAAGAGAACAGGAAGGACATCATAATATACGAGTGAGACAGGTCAGCTGAACAATAGTGGGAGAGAAAAAAAGTGGAGGTTGAGAGCGCAAATTTGCACTAAAGCCAGGTAGTTCTTGCTGGGTGATTGGGAAGCAAAGAAACTTATGGCCAGCTTGTGCCAGTCTCTGTTCTTAAACTACATCAAAACTCAGCAAATTCAGAGGATTTAGTTTAAAAAAAAAAAAAAAAAAAGTTTAGTGTATAACTGAACAGTTTGATGAGAGAACAACATTTTTGCAGTGTTGAGAAAAACAAAATATTGCAAACTGATAAAGAATATTTTATGTGTTTTCTTTCTTTGTCACAAGTATATTAAAATGCCCAAATGCCAACAATATCATGTTTAAATTGTTTGGGTTATATGACTGTAAATTGTATTAATATTTAAAAAAAAGCTGTAACAACACACAGTTTAGTATCAATATGATGATCAAGATTTTGATCTAAAAGAAAATCTAGCTTTGTGATTTTGTAGCGAGTCTACGAAAGTAGTGGCAGCAAATTATATAAAATTAGCCAATTAGATTTTTTTTTTTTTTAAGTGGTGTGTTTTGTTGAGATCATGACAAACATTATAAGCTATACAAAAACTTCAGTTTACAGCAGCAGCATCAACCTCCTCCTCTGCCACGTTATTATATTTTGACAACTCCCTATCATACAGTAGTACAGGTATGCACCGTTTGACATCTGTTCATGCATCAGTTGCTCCCCGAGGTTCATAACAATCCAGTAATATCAACAGAACCAGACAAAGCGAATGGAACAGCCTCCCCAAACAGCATGTGCACCGGCTTTCCACACACAGCATGTTCATCTCATGTCTCGTGTATACAGTACACGTGCATATTTTAGTTTTTATAAAATAATTTTTTTGCTTCACTGCAGTACTGCAGTATCCTGCATAATTTTGTTAAGTATATAACATTGCTTGTGAACAATGTCCAAATCACATTAAGTCCTACGTATTTACAGAATGTATTACAGACGTTAAGCAACACATACTGTACCTGTCATTTAATACTGATGGAGTGACTGTCATGGCAGTAAAAGAGTGTAAAAGTCCTGATTCAAGAAAAAGGAACATTCTCCCGAAACCCTTTGAACACATTTAAACCACTTTCACAGCCACCAAGTTTCACATGTATCTTTGCATCACTGATCACGTGACAGAAAGAAGTGATGGAATTGGCTGGTCAGCCTTTGCTCAAAAATCTGGTGGCAACATGTAATGCTTCGCTCAAAAAATGGAAGTTTAAATCTTCTAAAATAAGGTTAAATAGCTGTTTTCAAATGATTTGCCAACTTGAGTAAAAGTCCAAAAATTATGTGCTCTTTGGTCAACTGTATCTTCTTATCTGCACAAGGTTGTGACAGGTAGGAATCTTCTGGAAGACAATGGGAAATGAAGACTATTCGTCTTTTATGCATGCCATCTTTTTCTCTTTCTCACTTTCGCATTCAAAGTGACACAAGGTCTTTTTAATACGATTCCAGTGACTTAACTCCCCATAATTGGCTGCCTCGCTCAATCATTTGAACCCATAATGTGCCCTTTTTAAATGACTAATAAGAGAAAGGAGAGATTGTGTTTCTGATGCACACACACACATTTTATGCTCCTTTACAGGTCTTCACTCCTCCTCTGTCCATCACAAACCATCAGTTTTCACTTTCTAAGGAACTAAACATTAGTGCCCCGGACATAAGGACCTACAATTCTACAAGTCCTACAAATTACTGCTTGTCCCCGTTTGCCACACAGCAGTGTGTGATCCTAGATCATGTGGCCACTTTCAAGTCTGGTGCTTTGCAGCTTATTCATTTAATTATAAAGCTCTTCTGGATCCATGCAGTCCAAGACCATGAAGTCCATGGCACAGCTAAATCCGGCAGTGTTTAGCCAATTTTGTGAGGGTATTCAAAAAGACTGACAACTAATCTGCGTGGAAGGGCTTTTAATGAACTTCAAAAGAAAAAAATCTCTTAATTTTCTATTCATTTACAGTAGTTATTCGAACTAAACTTTATTAAAAGCATTTAAATCATACAAACCCTCTTAGCTTACTTGCTAATGGCATCTAAGTAGGTCAAGCTGAAATGACGGCAGGGATAACACCTGAGTCGAAGCATTAGAATAAAATGGTAACACATCAATGATGAGCGTTTGTAGGGTTACATGAAACCTATATAAACCCTTCCTAATAAGTCAGATAAAGCTACAGTACATAAAGTATCCTTCTGACAAGGTCTAGGTGTCATAAAAACTTGACCAGAGTCAAGTTACAGAGATTTACTCTATGTTGTGTAATTTTGTGTAACTCTCCAGGCTAACATTATCTCAAGTTGCTGACTCTTTAGCTTAGTATGAATAACAGTGATGATGCAATTAGATATACTGTAGTACTATTGCATAGCAAAAATTGAAAAAAAAAATTATTTGTATCATTTGAAGTACAAATTTCTGTCATGACATCAAAGTTGTGTTTTTTGGCTTTAATGTGGGTATCCTCATTCCACATCATCACACATAACACTATGTTAAAATACATTAAAAGGCCTTCAGAAATTACTCTGATAAGCCCATAAGTCCCTACTTCCACAGTTCTAAAAAGAAGTTATGTGCACTATACGGTATCATCGAGATGAGGATGGGTTCCTTGTTGAGTCTGGTTCCTCTAAATATTTCTTCTTCATATTGTCTCAGGGAGTTTTTTTCTTTCCTAGTGGCTCTGGTGTGCGCGTTAGGAATAATGTTATCAATTATGGAAGGTCGGATGGTACGAGCCCCAGCACCACCAACTTGCCACCATTGGGCCCTGGAACCCAGTCCTCAACCCTGTTGGCTCCAGGGGTGCTGTATAATAGCTGCCCTGCACTCTGACCCCAGAATCCTAACAAAAACGGTGTATGAGAACAATTAAGAAGTTTAAGGTGCAGTAGAGTAACAACTACACAGTATAGTGGGCTTAACTTAACTTTGTGATAATGTCCACTTTTAAAACTTGCTTTTTAACATGCCATTGAATTCAACAGAATGCATTCTGACTAATTCATTAGTTTGCTACTGTATGATTAATTTTTTGCACATTTCATATTATGAACCAAAGACCCTGTTTTAATTGATGCCTAACAAAATTTTAGTTTTAGTCACATTTGTTATTAAATATGGTCAAACGTGAAATTAGGTTAGATATACATGACTAACATTAGTTTTTTTCCCCAACATTTATTGGACAGGGATGTAATATTTTATTGCTGTAGGGTTTTAGGTAATCATGAACTAAATGCAATATGAAAAAAAAAAAACTGACTTAGGTGTATGACCAATATCACCATGTGATATTGGTATATCCATCTCAAACTGCCAGTTTCTAGACAGCTAAGAGTGGTTAAAATGACAGGAGAAACTTCCTGTTTGCTCCATCTAAAAAAATGAGCAGTGAGCGAAATCTAAAAAAAAAAAAAAAAAAAAAGAGCTGTGAGCGAAATCTATAAAAAAAAAAAAAAAAAGCTGTGAGCTGAATTCTGCTTTAGCTTTCCTCATCAAACCCTAACTAAATCCCTAACAGCCAGAAGCAACCACTCTCCACAATCTTGTTAGCTAACAGGTCATTCATGTAGCTGGGGGCTGAAGGCAGAATCTGCGATGGATAGGTACAATAAAGTCACACACTTGTTTACATATAAGGCATACAGTATGTGTATTAATCATTAACACAGTAATACACCTTTATATGTTGTTAATGAGGAGATTTGTTGATCAGGTGAGCATAGGAACTGCACTGCAGACTAATTCATAAGCAAATGGTGGACACGCGCCCCCCC